>JAXIUT010044199.1:0-12025 GCA_035586675.1 Eurytoma californica | reverse complement strand
GATTTGAATAAAATAAAAAATAAAAAAAGTATTTTTCTGAATTTTATGAAAAACGAAGAGAAAGTAATTGAGCGCGCGAAGCGCGCTGGATTTTGGTAGTAAATAAATAAATACCAGAAAATATTGAGTATTGAGAAATATTAATTTCTAGAGCACTAAACTTAATTGATAAAAAATATCTCACGAGATATCTTGTATCGTCGCTCCTAATGAAGAAAAGCACATTTCAATATACCGACGAAGAAAAACGCATTTCACGCTCTCCTCGAAGAAAATCACATTTCACGAGATTCTAGTGAACAAAAAGTACATTTCGTGAGTTTCACCCTTGAATAATAGACATTGTTCCAAATTTGTGCTGTTAGTTCCACAAAAAAGTACATTTTGCGAGATTTCTGTGATAAAAACTTAAAAATTCATGTGCTTTGTGGCAAAATCCGAAAAATGCCTTTCAGCGCGGCAAAATTCCGAAAAGTGCTTTTCTTCGTGGCAAATTTGAATTGTGCTTTTCTTTGTCGGAAAAAGTAAAATGTGCTTTTTTTTCGTCGGGAAGAAATGCAATGTGCTTTTCTTCGTTAAGAGCGACGTTATGTTTGTATTTCTATTCAACTGTAAAATTAAAAAAACCCTTCCATCTAACTTGTATTGATCGGTTATTTAGATGTAAATAAATATTTACAATCCACAGAGTAAGTTACGTAAAAAAATCTACTTTATATTTGAAATGACATTAAAACCACTTTGATCAAGAAACGCCGTACACGACGCTTTATAAATTCGAGAGAATACTTTAACTTATAAAGAGTAGTACACTTCAACTTCAACTGTTGAAATTTAAAACAAAAAAGAAGAAGACTCAACCAACGTCACTCCGATGCAATTTCCAGAGTAATCAAGTCCAGACGCGGTGGAGTCGCTCGCATTTTTTTCTCTCGAAAAGCTCGCGGATCAATTAAGAAAATCATCCTCCGTCGCGAAAAAATCCGAGCCATCGCCTCTCTCGGTTTTTTCGATGTTTTCTCAGCGCCTGGCTTCTTCATCTCTGCGAGGCGCAAAATTCGCGACGTCGCCTGAAAGCGAAAAAGTCAAACAACAAAAAAAGAAGAAGGGAGGAGCGACGGAGGGTCTCGAGCGGGTCTCTCGAGCTGTTGTCGCGCGATGAAAGGAGCTTCCAGGCGTACGATCTCGCGCGACGTCGGACGCCGTACAGAGACGGGCTGGCTTCGATTCTTATATAAAGTGAATTGAACGAGCTCGAAAATGCACACGGTCGTTAACACACCCTTCCCGAGTGTCCCCCTTTTCCCGAGCATTTCCCGTCAGTTTTGAGACGCACTAAAATATTGAATCACCCCCTGCCACCCCTGCCCCGTGCTTTACTATCGCTTTCCTGCCTTTTGGCGGATTCTTAGGAGTGCACTTGTTTATCGGGAAATTCTTTGAGCTCAAAGTGCACTGTTGACGTTGAGAAAATTTTTTTAAAATGACCTACCATAATTCTACAACACGAATGTTCAGTTTTAAGTACGAAGATGAAATATTTCATAGCTAGGACTATTAAAAAAAAAAAAAAAAAACAGTTTTATAATACAAAGTAGATTTTCTCTGCTTGTAAAAGGTCTTAAAAGCTCTACTACTTTTTTGATAAAATATTTTTCACCAGGACTACTATAAAAAATAAAAAAATATACGATAAGTCTCCATCCTTAAATCGAATTAAAAAATATTTTTAAAAAATTTTTAAATTTCACGGATTGATAAAAAATGAAAGCTTCTGGTACCAATCTAAAATAAAATGTCAAAAAAATGTCAAAAAAGCTTTAATTCAAAGGGCGTTGATATTCACAGAGCATCCTATCAATAATGTTACTGCGACGACCGGCAAAAAATGTCTGCGAAAACGTTCGTACATTTAATTTTCCATCAGATCAAGCCTGTACTTTGACATCCTCTTTTTCGAATTCTGAGAAAAACTTCTGCCCGCGCCTGCAATTTAATTGGAGCTAGTTCGTTTACTTTTTTGACTCGCGATGGCGCTCGATTTGCCCTTTTTAACTTCGCGAATAAATAAACTTTTTCATCAAAGGCAAAAAAATCGAAATATTTTTCATCAGTTCGAACAATTTTCGTATTCGAGCCGGGATGGAAAACTTTTCTTTTACTCGTTACACCTAATATAGCTGCTGAGGTTATGAAAGAACTTTTAAAAAAAAAAAAGTTACTTCTTTGATACTTTATGCGCACTTTATCACGGTATTTGAATACCTGAATGCTTCGCTTTTAACTTTAAGCCGTATTGAAAAACTTTAGATTCTTACTTTAAAAAAAATTTTGTTACATTAAGCCGCGGGCAACTAAAAGCAAGATTAGCCGCGCCCCTCTGCATAGTAATGCAACACTTTATAACCGCAAAAACACTTCGCGCATCACAACTACCTTACTTTATACCGCTATGTCTTCTATCGTAAAATCAATCATATTTTTTTGTACATTCACGCAAAATAAATTGAAATTAGGAGAAAATGTACTGTGAGAAATCACTGTAAAAATTACATAAAAAAACGTAATCGCGTGACTGTTTGCATCACTGATAATTCTTACGGAAAAGTCATGGTAGTTTTTATCTGATTATTAGACGAAATGAAAATTAATTATTAAAATTATTTATTATTAAAATTAAGGAGCTTTTCCTGTAAAAATTGCAGAGCTTTTCCCGTAATAACTGCAGAGCTTTCGCTGTAGATATTACGGAGCTTTCCACGAGCTACTAAAATTCTGTTAAAAATTACAGTGATTTTCTCCGTAAAAATTAAAGTGAAAAACAGCGTATACTTACGAGAAAATGTTCTCAGTGTATAAGAGTCGCGTTGACCCCACACTCCGGAATCGAACTTGTGCATCTACATCGATATTCAGCCTTACTTCCACCCCAAGCGCGACAAAGCACAGAAGAAGTCTTTGCCGGAGCGAAAGCATTAAAATTTCTTTATCTCGGCGAAAAAAAGGTATCAACCGAGAATAAGCTTTATGTAGCCTTCATCCGGTGCATCGGATAAAAGGAGGAAAAATCCAGAGGCGAGAGCGCGATATTTCCGGTGCAGCGTGAGCGCCTGTACGTTCGAGCAAAAAGAAGGAAGCAATTTAGATTTGCTTTGTTCCGTATCTATTACGCGCAATCTTATTAGACGTTTCATGCGAACAGGCGAATTCAATTCCCGGCCTTCTCGTCGCCACGCCTCAACTGCAAAGGAATACAAAGTGGCGCAGCTACATCATCCTCTTTGTTACTTTTTCCTTTCCTGACCATTCCATTCCTTTCACCGTCCTAATTATAGTTTTAGTTCAATTATAGATTAATAAATAGTAATAATAGTGATAAATTGTTTTTTATTTTCTTATTTTTATTTAGTTCGTTCCATACTTAACTGTTAATGTCAATAATGACGTGTCATTTGCATTAAATGTCCCCTCGAATAAATTAGTTCGCGTAAATTATTTAGAATCAATATTAAAGCCCTCGATGTGCGACTGTTTGTGCACAATGACAGTGAAGTGTACGAGTGATATTTCACTTATGAATCATTTGCTCTCTAAATTGTCAGTAAACAATTTGTAATAATAGTATATCTCTGAGCTTTAGATGACAAAAATATTGTTTAACATAGGAATATATTAATAATTAATATTAGGAATACTATGTATTTCGCATGGTAGCTTCGCATATTTTAATCTTTTTATATTTTTATAATGCTTCGTGTAGGTAAAAGGGTAGAAATTTTTAATAAAATTTACTGAGAAAAATCCACATGAAAACTACGAGACGCCTTTCACTAAAATTCGCGAGGAAGATCAATATAAAAATTACGAAACGGTTTTCCTTTTTAGCCTCCTGCTTTTTATATCGCATACATTAGTTATACCAATGAATAAAATTTTGAAGCTAATTTAGTGTAGCTAATTTCAAACCCTCTCAATCTCTACACTTTTACGATTTCGTCAAAGTGGGCACTCAGTAGTTTAATTATATCCGACTGAGCGCGAAATTTAAAAAAGGCAGTTTCGTACAATTTCTTGCGTAAAAGGTGGACAGCTGTCTTCGCTAAATCCTGCGAGCTAGATTTGCTTGAAACCAAAATTAAAAAATGTTATCTTCGTTCGCGAAGCGCAGAGAGACATTCGGTTCAAGTATAACAATCAAAATATACTATACTGCCTTAATTATTTGAATATAACATCCAGATATATTAATTCTATCTACTGTAATTAAGAAAAAAAGTGAAAAATTTCATTGCATCCGCCTGATGATAGAATACTGAAAAATAATCATCACATTTTGTCTTTTTCCATTTTAATGTTTATTAACAAAGATAACGTCCGTTAAATTATTTTGTCATCATGACGTCACTACAGCGCAGTATACCTACATCGGGTATGCTTACGATGTCACATGGTAATTTGAATGTGCGATAACTTTATCGAAACACGTTGAATTAAAAAAAGAAGAAATACTTGTCGATTATTTGTACAATATTCTATCAAATGCATTAAATAAAATCGATAAAACAATTTTGCTTTTGTACTCAATTGAGAGACTTACTCTATAATTAAAATATTATTTGATTAACTTTGTTAATATTTTAACGTTAACTTCGATCATGAAAAACTATACTTCATCATTAAATTATAGTAAAGACTTAAATGGGAATTTCAACTAACACCGTATCCACCCCTACTTACTCGAGACATTAAGAAAAAAAAAAACTAATTAACACCATCAGAGGACAGATGCAACTCGAGCATCGAATCCATCTAAATTCCGCGCCGAAGCCTTAATGCGGCTTTTAAGCTGGGGATCGAGACACGACCGCGCCGCCTGTCGCTCCTTAGCGCGCGACTTTCATCTCCGGGCGAAGACGCCGCTGCAGGGGAGGGGGGGGGGGCGCCTCAGAAGACTATACGCGCGCGACGAATCCTCTTTGCGGCTCTCGGCGTCGATTATGCACGCCTCTGCCTTTGCCTCGAGGCGAGCTCCCCGCGCACAATGGCCTCGGCCGGGGATGAAATTTCCAGCGCTACGCTGCCATCCCCCCCTTTTGCCTCCCCCTCGCGAACTAAATTACAAGACGTTTTAGGAGGGAAAGAACAGTCGGACGGAGGCCGCCGCCTTTTCGGATCCGGAAATACAAGGCGCCGCCGGCTTTTTGATCCGACTAAACGAACGTCGTTAGGTGGCGGGCAGGAACGACGTGGCGTCGATCCTCCCCCACCCCTCCGCGGATATTCTCGCGGGGATCATTGAGAGCGACGAGGCTGTATAGGATCGCGGCGATTCAGTTCGTGCTTAACTGACTTATACCCATAGCGGGAATAAATTTTGCTTCTTTGCTGCGATGGCGATTTAAGTTTACTAGATTTTCCGATATTTTTAAATGTATTTCTGAGTTTGGATCATTTAAATATCGTTTCTTTTATAGAATACTACGCTTTTGCGCGAAGATTGGTTGCATTTATTGGTTACTGTATACAGATTAGGTATATCGTTCGATGAATCACGAAAGAACTAATATTGATAAATCAAAGCTCACTACTTTTTCTACTGCGACAATTGAGCAAATAAAAATGCGCTATCAAAAGGTATACCATCGACAATTAAAATCTCTATGCATTTTTGCTTTCTCATAGAGAAAGCTTTGTGTTTATTTTTGTACAGGAATTTTATAGTATTTTTGGATACAAGTGTAATCCATTACATTCGTTAGAGAATCATCATTTACGCGTGAACCGAACAATATTTTATAACTCGACGGCGTAAAATGCTGACTTATTGCAAGCGCTTGCGTGCGCTAACCGTAATTTTGCACACGGAGTGTTAAAATAATCATTTTGATCTTTAGCTTTTTTCTATTGCTATACGAAAAAAGTATGAATGAGTTGGTAAATTGCATCAATGCTGGATTGGGGAGTATATTATACATACCTAAATTGTGCCAATAAATTAAATAACTTTCAAATTCACTGTAATTCTCAATTTGGAAGAAAACTATATTTATTTTCAAACGTACAAAAAAATTAAAATATTTCATTACCGGTAGGTAGGCTGCCGACACCATAGCAAATAATAGCAATAAAATATAATCATCACGAGTTTCACAATAACGTCGACTCTTACGACGATAAGTACATTTTATTCTGACCGCGAAAATTAGCAAATTTCACGCTGAGAGAATTTTCCCGTAAAAATTAAAGCGAAGCTCACCGTAAAAATTACGGGAAAAAAATGTAATCGTGGTATGGTTTACCATCTTGGAAATTTTTACTGGAAAATTTACAGGAAAATATAATATTGAGTAAATAAATAAATAAAATCATTGTAAATTTTACGCGGAGCTTGCACGATACGAAAAGCTCTGCAAAAATTACGGTGATGTTTCCATAAAAATTACGAAGCTTTTCTCGCAAAAATTACGGAGCTTTTCCTGTAAAAATTACGGAATTTTTCCCGTAAAAATTGCGGAGCTTTTCGAATTGCGCAAGCTCCGCGTAAAATTTACAATGATTTTCCCGTAAAAATTTCGAAGATGACGTTTTTTCCCGCGATTTTTACGGTGAGCTTCACCGTAATTTTTACGGGAAAATTCTTTCAGAGCACGAATTGCAACGAAAAAAAAAGCACATTTCGCTAGAGTCAATCACTGACAGGTTCAATATTACACCCTAAATTGATCCAAACCCCCTTTGAAGACTCAATACCGATCTGAAATACGTAAATGTTATAGGCTACAATATTGTTCTTTAAGAACCCTTAGATGCCTTATTTCATAATTTTGGACATATCGACGTATCATCGCCTAAAAAGTGTATTAATTGATTATTTCCCCGCGATCATCCCTCCCAACCAGTGCGGAGGGACATCGCAGCTAAGGAAACGCGCACGACATTCTCACACTTCCATTTCAGCCTGCGCCCGCAAGCTCAGTTGAGAAAGCCACGAGATCGAAGCCTTGGGATTGCATGGGTAACGGCGGCCGCGACGCAACACGCCAGAGGCACTCGTAGCCGCACAGCGAGGGGCTCTTAGTTGCGGCTAAAACCCAGCGGAAAGAATTCAGTAGACGGAAATCCCGCCCAGTTGCAATCTATCCAAGTTTCAACAACATTACGTCTTACCCTCTCCCTCTCTCTCTCTCCATCCCCTCTCTCTCCCTCTCTTTCTCCATCCTCTCTCTCATCTCTCGCTTGTTATACTTTGGCGGATTAAAGCGTTACTTTATTATAAAAGTTCATAATGAATCTCATCAGAGGGTATGAGGGCAAAACGTATGACAGAAGTTTCAAACTATTAGACTTTGGAAGAACCGGCGCGAAGATCCGGCGAGCTTGCCCAAGTCAATTTGTAAGTGGCGGCAAGCGAGTCGGTAAGTAGGTAAATGCGAAAGTGACGTTTTAGCACTGTTCGAGCGTGAGGACGCAGCTGCGCAGCTCTAATAAAGTGCGACACTGTGCGAGTCTCAATTTTTGAGAACATTTTCCGGATCATTGGGATAATCTAAATTTTCAATTCTTTCTCACTAGTTACTGAAGCTTTAGAAATGTATTTTAATAATTTCGCGTCATTTAAATATGTCATTATATTTTTTATTATAATTTAGTACAATTAATAGATTCGATTTAAGAAGAAAAACTAAATCTATTCATCTTTTTAGGATTGAAACGTAGAGCTACTGCTTGTATTGAATAAGCAAATTTCCGTTATTTGAAAAAAATTAAGAACAATATGTATGAAAATAGGTATTTCGAATACAATTTATCAATTTCAATATTTAGAAAGAATTCGTAATTAAATAACGGTAGGGAAATTCGTACCTTATACTTAAAAGCTTTCGTTTTAATTAATAAATAATATCTGACTGATGTACAAATACTATTAATATTGATAAATTTATTATAAATTATTATTTTCACTAATATTAATTAAATTTTAATCAAATTATGAATATAAATGCAGCATAAGTTTTAAGTTTACTTCAATTTACTAGAAATGACGGTGATTGCATTGAAACGTTTCGTATACAATAACGTAAAAAGAAAATTACTTCTGAAATCTTTGCAAATGAGTTATAATGCATAAAAATAACACGATATTCCTTTCTATATTTTTTACAACCTTTCACCGCTCAGCAAAAAATAATCCATGAAACATTTCCATTTCCTCAAAATAAATGTTTCCGACTCGTTAATAATTTTCAAATAAAAATTAACTTCAATATTAAAATATTTTATATATCGCAGAAAAAAGCGTATTCATTTCACGCGACAGTTAAGCTCCCCTTTCATCAAAAACACAATTTCCCCTTGCTGTTTGCATTTCACGCAATATTTCCCGCGCGCTAGTTTAAAAAAGCTTAAAATAAATTCTCCTGCCAAATCAAATCAATGTTTTACACATCAAGGCACAATCGAAATGAACAAACCCCTCTCAACTCCGAGCCCCTCAAACTCAATCAACCCAGCCCCAAGCTAATAACAACCGTCGCGAGTCGGTTCAAGGCGTTGACAAAAAAAAGTGAGCGTTCAAACCGGGACACCAGAGCGTCAATTTGTCGCGTTACACGCGCGTGCACGCGAGGGGCCGGGGCGCATTTATAATGCAGCCTTCGAGGCCCCTCGCGAAGTTCTCGAAGCCGCGAGGGTGCTCGAGCCGCCCCCGCGAGGCAGCCGCCCCTTCATGCATCGACATGTTTCCCAATTAAAAGTACGCGCGCCGTCGTTGTTCTCTAGGGCCGGGAGACGCGCGTAAGGATGAAGCGAGCTTCCTCGTCCTCTTCACATTCGGCAGCCGCTTGTCTCGTGTGCGTCTAAGTATGTGCCTGCGCGAAGTGCCGGAACGAAATGGACTGTTTCCGAGATCATCGCTGCAGATAGTGACGTGCACTTGAAAAGAAAAAAAATGAACACAATAACACACTGGGCTGGATATGAAATTTAGAGGCTCGCTTTTACGCTTTTCACTGGTGGTTTTTTTTTGTTGCGGATTTCGCGAGTAAATTGCGCGATGCGATTTGCATCGGCAGGTTAATAATAGAACTCGATGGTTATCCGGGATTAGCTAATACAAATTTATCGATCGGTCCGCTAAAAGCGCATTTAAATGTATCGCTAAAACTGCTAATTGCGATGTTCTAATTGATAAGTCAAAACAGAGCTTTTAAGGAGTGCTCGAAATGCGATAATAATCTCTGTTAATTTGTTTGATCCAGAGTTGATTCATCGTCAGATAAATATGTCGGAGGCTCATTTGTATTCAGAGTCCAAACAGTGAGCTTAATTCCACAAATGAATGTTCATTTTAAGCCATTAAACGTGATTCCCGTGTATATTTGATATGAAAATCGCATTATTTTACTATTTCGCTCGGACCCAGTTAAAATAATTGTCAATATACTTGTAAATATGATATCATTACACAATAAAACCGATCTTTTTTGTTCAACAAATTAAAGGGGTGGTTAAAAGGATACACCTAAAAAAATTTTTTTATAAAATCACCTAAAAAAATTAATTTGTAAGTATTAATAAAATTTTATAACAATATCTTAAAAATATATTAAATTTTTAATAAAATGGACCCAAACTAAGGTCCTAAAGGTCATTTTATCTTATAATATGTTAATTTTAAAATTTTGTCTTTGGCGTAACCTGCAGCCTCAACGAATTCATTAATTTTGATGATGTTTGCCTGAAGAGTTGTATCAGTTGAAATTATTTGAGTATTTCAAATATTTAAAAAAACTGTATTAATTCATGAAATGAAAGAAATGAAAGTAGTTTTTATATATTTTGAGATATTTAATCAAATAATTTCGACTGATACAACTCTTCAGGCACAGATGACATTGATTCCCAATAATTTAAGCCAAACCTCATAAGAATTGATCAATTGGTTCAGGCTGCAGGTTACGCCAAAGACAAAATTTTGAAATTAACATAACATATAAAACGACCTTAGGTACCTCAGTTTGGGTCCATTTTATTAAAAATTTAATATATTTTTAAGATATGGTTATAAAATTTTATTAATACTTACAAATTTATTTTTTTAGGTGATTCTATACAAAAATTGTTTTAGGTATATGACCCCCTTAAAAGAGATACAAGGTTTATTCAAATTTTACTATTTAATGCAAATAAAAATATAAAGTATTCAAATCGAAATAAGCACAATATAATGATGCAGCATTTATTTAAAACAAAAGTACAATATTAAACCTTTTTAAATATAAAGTGTCGTATATTTTATCATCTACTAATCCGTGACTCATTTAAATGCTAAGAGAAAGAACCGGCGCGGAGAGTGAAAAAAATGCTAAATTCAGAAAAACTGTCCTACTTACCACATCCCATCGAATAATTTTGCTGCTTTGTCGACGAAATCGGATAAACCGCGGCCATTAGGCTCGCGCCGCTTTATTCTACTCGACCGCGTGAAATTTGCAAACTCCATCGGCGAAACGCTTGCGGGGAGGCGAGATGTGCCGAGTGCGTCGTAATTATCCAGGCTGAACGGAGTCAGCACCCGGGGTCCGCGGCTCCAAAAGTCATCGTTTATTATTGTTATTTCCTCTGCCCTCTTTTTTTTCGCCAATTATTTTCCCGCTCGCTCCCTTGGCTTTCGGCGGATTTGTTTTTTTTTTATTCGAGCAACGGCCGCCGGAGGTAATGAAAAAGTAGGTTTACCAGGGACCTTCGCCGGCCACCAAGACCTCAAGCGCTGACCGACCGAAATATTAAAACCGGCGTACGGCGGTCCCAAGGTTCTCTACGGCGCTTTCCGTAATATTCTCGGATAGTATATACAAATCTGTTGATGAGAACTTTTTGCAGTCCGTTTTTTTTGTACGCTAAGGAAGTTTTTTCATTAGAATTGAGAGAAAGACTAAACAGTCGGAGCTTGAGCTGCGGATGGCCGTAGGGTATCTCGCTTGCCCTTCGCGTGTTCTGTATTTTTGCTTTCTCCAGGAGAAAGCTTTGTTGTATAACGATGCAAATTTTCAAATCTGAAATTATGTTGAACGTCGATGCTTTTAAGACATCTTTTTTTCTTCTTCAATTTTACCTTATCGTTGCTCCTAACGAAGAAAAGTACATTTTATTTTTCCGACGAAAAAAAGCATATTTCATTTTTTTTCCGACGAAGAAAAATACATAACCAAATTTGGGGTCCATCATAATCCTTGAACGGATGGTTATCGATTGAGGGGATGTGAAACGCAGAGTCAGGAATCTGCCTTACCGGCCCCGACATTTTCTTCCTTTTTTCAAAATGAAAATAAATTTTCGAAAAAAGCGCTCTTTCTTACCCTCCGCGTTGGTGCAAAGAAGGTCTGGTTTCAATTTCAAGACATTCCATTTAAAACTGTAGGAGAAAAAGGGGATGAAAAATGTGTAAATATGATACATAAATGTAACATTTTTCTCCTAGAGTTCTGAACGGAACGACTTGAAATTGAACTTCTTTGCAATTCTTTCTTGAAATTCTTCTTTGCACCAACCCGGAGGGCAATAAAGAGCGCTTTTTTGAAAATTGGTTTTGATTTTGAAAAAAAGAAGAAAATGTCGGTGCCGGTACGGCAGATTCCTACGCCTGGGTTCACATCCACGGGGTTATACCAACGTTGCAGTTTTTCGTTTCATTCTTCCCCTTAAATAATGTGTTGATCATCTTTTGATTCCTCTTGAAAGGTTAATGAACAAAGACTCCTCCCCCTTTAGATCCTTATACCTGCGGAGTCGTACAAGTACAAATACCTGACATTCCATTTTAAAGTAGATTCCACGTACAATAATTATCATACTAATTGCATGACATATTTAAAACTGTCCATTAAATCTTTAATCTACTACTTTTTTTTTTTTTTAGGGTTCCTCCCCCGTTTGCCTCTCACGAAGCCTTCCCTACTGAAAAAAGTCAGGTGAGATCTCAGGTGAATTCTCAGGTGAGATCTCATTTAAAATCTCATGCCAAAAC
>JAXIUT010044188.1:0-12028 GCA_035586675.1 Eurytoma californica | reverse complement strand
CTGAAAAAAGTGATATACTCCGTTCCAAAAGAGTTTTATGATTGTAGCAATTTACTAGCTATTACATGATTACTTAAATATTTTGTCTTTACCCTATTTTTTAAAAACTAATGCATGCTCTGCTGAATTTTAAAACATTTAGCAGTGCACCCCAAGGAATCGACGACGGCAAAATTCTAGCCAATCCAAATTAATATAGGAATTTGATGTGAAATAATAATATAGGAATTTGATGTGGGGCTTTGGCGAATAGCGAGGGAATGGGAGCAATGAATAAGCGATAAAGCGCCGATGGAAAAATTAAAAGCGCGTTAAACGCAATGGAATGGAAGGCCAATTACAAATCGTTAAAGTTTGAGAGAAAAGTAACGAGGGGATCGGCTGCGTTGTTGTAACTAATGAATTGCTTTCACGATGCTTGCATTATACGCATGATATGCAGCGGAGTTAAAGCGTATTTTACTGCTGAACGGAAAGTATAAGATTTTAAAAAATTAAAATTTTTTTAAGGAACTACCTTATCTTTTGAAAACATCTATATCACTAAATTTTACATTATTGCTTATACAATTAGAAATTGATGTGCTTCTAATTTATCTCTAGAAAATTAACCATAAGTTTGCCAGAATATGGTTGATTTTCGGGTAATGGTTAGCTACTGGTAAAAATGACCAGAAATTTTATGTACTGGCGACAGTTTCTGGTTAGAACCTGATCAACTTCTGATCGACACTCATGGTAACGTTCAGGGTAACGTGGCATCGATTTCGTCGACGTGAATATTAATACCTTATTCTGGTGGAATTGTTGCTTTTCCCGCATTCCCCTCATTCTCCAAAATATTGATCAGTTTCTTAAATAATGATATTTTTAAGTTTATAATTTATTACAAAATTTATTCAAATATATAATTTATTTCAAATAATAATTATATATAATATAATATAAGTATAATATAAATACATAATTATATATTTCAAATATATAATTTATTCAAACAGTATAAAAATTATTATTTTTCTGAGAATTCGATTCAATAAACCTGTTTACAAATAAACATTGAACAATACACGGATGCTGAAAGGAACACAATGGAATATAAAGCAAAAAATCAGCGAACAACGAACTGTTTACGCGGCTGAATAGCGTAAACAAAAGCATCGAAGACAATTCCGACGTCTTTTCCCGCCGGTGGACTCGATTCGCAGCGCCGCGGAAAACAAACGAAGTAAACGCGGCGATCAAAAAGGAGAGACGCGGAAAATCGCATTTTACGACGGCGAGCCGCGCCGAATAATGAAATCCGAGGCGGAAGCCTCTTAAAGTTTTCGAATCACGCGCAAAATCCGTCGCCGCCTCCTCCTCCCCGGAGAGGGCCGGGGCACGACGACGGCGATCCGTCCTTATTATCCTATCCCTTTGAGCGCGACGTCGACTTCGGTTTCTTGTTTTTCGTCTCTCTCTCTCTCTCTCTCTCTCTTTCTTTATTCGTTCGTTCGGGAGACTCAAACCTCCGGCGGAAAAGACGGTTCGTCGCGACGACGTTCCAGAAGTCACGGACTGCTGGTTATTTAGATGGTGCGAGTTACCCCCGGGAAATAAGCGGCCGATAGATTGTCACTTCCGTTGCGAGCACGTGCATTATTGGCGATAGCATTATTTGTAATTAGGAATTTATTTTATTTTTTTGCATGCGTAATTATTTATCTCGAATGCGAATAAATCCCGTGAAAATAGTGACTAATTTTCAATAATCGACTATTTATCAAAGAATAAAATTTTAACTCAAAAATATTAGATAGTACAGGATGTTTATGCTCCACCCAACGTAAATTTAAACATAAATTGAATGTAGTATCATTTAGTACATGTTTCAGCATTAGAGTGTTCAATCTAGAAAATCTGGATGAAATGTTATCATGACTTTGATTAATTCAAATCTATTACTTCAATAATAACTCCGGCTAATAACGTCTGGGATCCATGAAATATAATTTGATAATCAATATTTATTCACAACGGAATCGCCAATAGTACTCAGCTTAAATTTAATATTCATCGAAAAGTTAAATTTATCAACGGATATAATGTACCATTTAAAATTGGGTACATCCGGTGTCTTGTATATATTAAAATTTATGAATTACAGATTTTGCATTTAGTGTCCAGTTAGCTAAGAAAAATTGAAATTTATAATTATAAGTGATAAACGTCATTTGTCGATTGTTGATAATAATTAATACAATTAATTATTCAACACTTATTTCTAACTAAAAACTATTTTTTAATGATTATTTCTAAAATTTATTGATAGAGGGGGATATTTTCGTTGCTAAAATAAACTGAAGTGAAAGAATATCACTATTATTTAAATGAACCTTGTTGCATTATTTTTTATTGATTAACTATAAAAATCCTATTCTTCAAGGAAGTTAATAGATTTTTCATGGCTTCATTTCCTTCATGTGCAACGATTTGTAAAAAATAATCTTTGTCTAGTGCAAATGCTATTTATTAAAAATTTCATTATTTCATTGCTTGTGAAGTATACGTAGCTCAATTTAAAATCCTGTCAACCAGGGCGACCTGCAAATTTTATGAATGTTATTTTTGACATTAGCTTAGTTTTCTTGGAATTGTAATATTTATTGTCTGAGATTTAGTGCAAAATACAACTGCACAATCGATATTTTACAAATTCACAAATTTATTTCACCTCACTACAGATTTTTTATTTAAATGATCAAAAAAAAAAAAAAAAAAAAAAAAAATGAATTTTTAAACCTTACTCTACCCATAACGCTGTCAAATTACAGCCCATCTTGTCAATAGACCATCAGCGAGCTAACCTTCACTAACCCAGCAACCCGTCGCGCCGCCGTTAAAGTGACCGATGCCAGATAAGGTGCGCTCGCGCGCAGATTGGCGGCTCGGCCGGTAAGGCGCGCGCGAGGGGCGCCCGTCGCGCCGCCGGGGCGATTGACCCGCTCTTCCGCATGACCTGACCCCGTCGGCCAACTTCGGCCCGCCTCGGCCAGACTCGGCGGCGCTTCGACCCGCGCGCTGCCACGGCTGACGCAAGGAATCCCCGATTACCTCTCTCTCCCTCGCCCCCCCCTCCCTCGTACGTCGCAGTATTTAGCGGCCCTCCCTCCCGGCGGCTGCGCAGCAGCACTGCAGCCTCCTCCCGTTAGCAACAGTTGATTTTGCAGCGACGCCGAACTGCGAGGTCGCGACCGGGATGGAAAAAGAGGGACGAGGCGCTTCGTACCAATGGGGTGGGTTTCACGCGACAGGAATGAGACGCTTTTGGGGATGGTCCAGCATGGTTGGCATGATGGATTTTGTTTTGTACGGAGGGTTTTAGGTGGTGACTTGTAGTACAAGTGAGAGAAATTGGGTATAATGGGATAAAAAGTATTAGTTACCAGGTGAACTAATCTTGACCGTCAATTCCCTATAGATATGGAATATCATATTAGGGGATTGCACATCAAGTTTAGGTCACATGATGGCGTATTATACTCTGTTGATTCAGACTATTTTCCATCCCATTATATAGGGAGGTATCGCTCTTTCTTCATTATATCGAAGATATGTAAAATTGTACGGTCATTTTTTATGTATATCTTTAACCTTTAGACGGCCGGGATTTGAGAGTTAAAACTATGCTTGACAAGTGCCCAAATTAGTGTGTGGTATCATATACTATGTAGTGGGCGAGCCGATATATCGGTTTTCCGGTCCTCTAGAGGTTGAAGACTGTTGATGTGAATAAAAGTAGATTTTCAAGGTCTTTACAATGACTCATGAAAAGAAGTAATAATGTCGAAAATGCGAAATCATAAATGTTAATAGGACCTTCCTCATCAAGAAAAATTTACTTGCGTGAATGGAGCTTGATTACAGTAATAAAAAATGATAAAAAAAGCTTCATGGCACCTCAAGGTGTTTACGTTTCGTGTTCTAATTTATCATTCATAAAATTGCAGGATTACACTAAGTGGAATTAATTAATAAAAAATAATTTGTTCACGGAGAGAATGGTTCAATAACAATTACTATATTTTTAGCAATCTTGGGACCATGTGATGTGGTTGATAATAATTACTGACCAACATAGAAAAAAATTCTTAAATAACTTGCAATTTTTACCATGTTTACGGCAATTTTTATCACGGTTTGAGTAATTTTTTATCAAAAAGTTAACTCGATTAAAATATTACTACAACTGTATAGTAATTTTTGTAAAATAATAATCATTTTTCTAAGCTATACGCATTTAAACAATATGACGCTCTGTACAACTTATACAAGCGTCCGAAATAAAACTAAATGAAACCATGACTGCCTAAGTGCGCGGTACGGTATTTCCATCAATAACGAGTGCATTACCCGGCTCGTCGCTGTTTTTACCCAAGTCATTTGCAAGAAAATGCTGATATAAACATTGCATTATTCATGGTCGGCGGGTGCTTACACCAAGCCGAGCGGAGAGAGAAAGCAAGGCGGTCGCATAATTAACACGGATAACTTGCCAATGGCGGATGGGGGGGGGGGGGGGAGGAGGAGGCAGTGTGTCAACTGCACCACTTGGAAAACTCAAGCCGAGCAAATACGTTAATCCGCGGGCGGCCTCGCACAGCCTCGAGGAAGAAAACCGGCCGGGGGATAGGACGGAGCGCGCGGAAACGAGCTAAAGTGCTTAGGAGTATAAAGTATTCAGCCGAGCGGGGGAGGGTTACTTCCACCCCCGATCGGGTAAAAATAAATCGCCCGGATGGTACTTCTCCCCCTCCCCCTCCGCGAGAATCAGACGTGACCCAGTTTGGCTTTCGAGTTAGACTTGTTAAGCGCGAGGCCCATTCTTTTTTTCGCCCCGCCGTCAATTATATTTCCATCGCGGTCGAGCGGCCTGTTGTTCGTTGATAAAAGTAAATCACCGGATCGGCTCGCCGGCGTTTTTGAGAAAATGGCGGAGTCCCGCGCGATGAGTAGAAGAAGTAGCCCGGCATAAATTGCAACTTAGGCATAAAAGCCGCCCGGAGGAGGCGGAGCGATTCGAAAGACATATAAGAGGGTCATTTTCACCCCAGTTTTCGACCCTCGCGCCTTCCCGCCCGGCGCCGCGGCCTTTCATTACGCGCTTCCTGGGCTCGGCCCAGGGAACCGGTGAAAGCTGCCTTTATTGACCCATAAAACGCTATCGTCTCCTTTCGAAAAATTTCCTCCTTGGTAACTATACACCCCCGGAGTATACCCAAATTGGATTGAACTTCCAACAAATTTGGCAAGACCTCCACCTGTCTGCGAGGGGGGCTGTGTGTATTTTTTTTTCTCCGCTAGGGTCGCCGTAGGGACCTCCCGTAAGCCAGCCACGGAACGATAATTATATCAATTTTTATCGGATTAATTCGAGTGGAATCGAACGATATGTCGGGGGGGAATTGCGCAGAAGCGGTTGAACGCATAATTAAATTAGCGAATCACCAGAGCAAACATTCGGCCCGATGCTTGCGGGGTCTAATGAAATTGCGCCGCGTCGCTGTGTGCGAATGGCGTTGCGAATAACGAAAATCATCGCTCGAAACAATGGTTATTAATTAAAGCGGCCCGCGCGAAAATCAGCGAATTGGAACTTTTCGCGTTTCGGCGGCGGGGGGGCGGGAAGGAAAAGAGTCTTCGGGATCCGGTCCGATTAATCACTCGTGGGGGGGAGAGAGAGCAGTGCGGGGGCTCGGAAGGAGCAGCCCGGAGTCGCGAGTTTTGCCGGGGGCAAATTCGCGAGTTCCGGCTTTCCGAGCGAATTATCGGGGGGAGGGCGCCGCGATAAAACGCGCCGCGGCTTCGACGAGATACAACGCGCAATCGCATGATTAATTTCCCCGCCGGAATTTAATCTGGTAAAAAGCTGTATTTCAGCGCTGCCGCCGATGCGATAGCACAAAAGTTCGTTAACGCGATCTAAATTTAAGGCCGGGATAATTCGCGTCGATGCTGTCTGTCAATCGCATTCACATCGAAGAGCATTTTTGCAGGGCAATTTCAGTGAAGGCCAAACAATGGTCTACAAAGTTGCGTAGTGTTCATTATAATTAAAAGATTTTAGGATTAATTTTACTGTATACTATAATCAGAAATTAATTAAAATGAACGGCGGGGAGATTGACGGCTGATAATTTATTAAGATGAAGCCCTCGGCTTTAGTTCATTAATAGTATGTTTTTCAATCGATTATAAATAATATGGCATGGTTTTGAGATTGCGCAGTTTATGAGTTTCAAAGAGCATCCGAGTTCATATTAGTAACTGGCGGACATCACTGGATTTTTTTTTAAGTGCTAAGATCTCCATGGTTGGAATTCCAAAATAATTCTGTAAGGTCATGTTCTGAAGAATGTTTGTTGTTTACTCTTAAGTATTATAGTTTAACCCACAAAGTCGACCAAATCAATTAAGGGTAAGTTAGGTCTGGACGAACTTGAAGGTTAAAATTTCAAAAGCATTTGTGGGCAAATTTGACTAAGAATTCGGTAACCTGGTTGTCGAATGGTAACACCACTTATCTTGGGAGTAACATTTTACTAATGTAGCACTTAAATCACACTCAAATATGTCCTTTCACGTTTTTTAAAATCTCAGGAAGTAAATAAAGAAACTCAATTTGTCCTCTAGAGCAATCAACACCTTCAAGGAACCTAATGTTATATAAGTATATCTATCGATGTACTTGAATTACGATTTTAATGCAATTTGATACGTGGATTGATATCGAGTGGTTTCACCAAAAATTGATGAGCTTTGAAACAGCTGAAAGTAATAGAAAAAAAACTGCAGGGATCTAAAAGTAAATGACGCGAGATCCTTTATGAATTCATAAAAAACTTTAATGGCACAAATAAGCAATAGCAATTTAACAAAGATATGCAAATACTGTATTCAACAATATCGTAAAGAAAAAAATGGCCACTTAAGTTTCTGGTAGAATCAAGGCGATGCGAAAACTTTTTGAATGTCAAGCATTTCGTTCAAACTAAATGTAATTCGTCGAGTCGCCTGTAACCACGTCTACGACGTACCGAAGTTTTACGCACCGTTAGAAACGCGCACTTGCTCCGGGCAAAAGAGAAACAAGGCAAAGTATCAGCGGAAAGCGGGAGTAAGGGGCGAGGCCGAAAGAAGGGACAAAGAAACATCTCACTCGGTGTGGCGAACAACTACAGTTGCGAGGGCCGACGTTAACTTCCGAGTCAATAAAGTTTTCCCGGACGAGCGTGTGTCGCGCGCTCGCTGAAATCTCGACGCCCCGCGTCTCCTTCGCGAGTTATTGACAGGGTTAATTGACGAGGCTGCAATAAAAGAAAAGTCCCTCTCGAGGACTTTTGTTTAATTCCCCCTTTCGCGCTTACTTATTTCGGCCGGCGCGGCCGAACTTTCCGACGGTTACTGAAAAAGTTCCCCCCACCCCACGGCGAGTCCACGCCATCGCGGCCCGGGCGAAAAGATACTCAAACTCCCGTCTATGACGAGAGCCGCGGTTACTTTCGATTGCGCAGTCTTAAGGGTCGTACCGCTTTCTCTCCCTCCCATTCCCCCACTGTAGTTTTGAACAAGTTGCTTCTCTTTGCCCACTAGCCTCCCCCGAAATGACGCTTTGATGAGCAGAGATTCTCTTTCTTTACTGTTTTACTTCTCCGTTTCGCTGGATTCCGCAGTTATTGCGCCGTGAGAATGAATCTCAGGAAAGATTGCGCTTAGCGCTCGAATGTTTATTTGATTGCAAAGGACCTTGAAGAGTTAACGAAAATTTTGCAGTGCACGGTTAGCGATGTAAATTTACGTCTCATGAACGTAAAAAATTGCGTTAATAGTGGAAGTACATTGCGGTTGTCTATAATTGACGTTGAATATTTCGTTTACTCTATCTTTGTCATTCAATGTGAAATTTCTTGTTTCCGGATGTTTTTTAGGAATAATTAAGTCCTGGGGAAAAATCTGTGACTTATAAGCCATATATAAAAATATAAAGGGTCACAGGTCGGATCTGGCGGAAAAGATATTTTTTGTGTCTGTATATTACCATAAGTTTTTTACCTTGATCTGACTTTAGGCACCATGATGAAACAAATTAAAAAGCATATCTGAACGTAAAGTTTTCAAATATTGGCTTTTTGTTTAAATAATAAATTTTGTTTAAATACAAATTTTTTTGTTTAAATAAGAACCTACACTGGATTCGTGTTCAATGATTTGACAAAAGTAAAGATGTCGTAGTGGCATCTCTGTAAGGAGCAACAATTTTTCTTTTTTGTTTCCCTGTGTAAATACATATGGTTGCTTAACTATAACAACAGTTATTATTCTATATCCTTATAAAATCGTACAATTTAATTTTTAAAAAACTTACGATAAAAATATATTACATGAAAAAAATTCTTAAGATCAACGAGATTCAAAAATATTGTGAATTTCTATTCGAAGCACACAGACGAGTAAATTATTTTAGTACACGCTATTCATCGATCCTTCCATTTTATGCAAATTCCCGTCGAATAACCAATTTAGGTATTCATGGCCATTTTCGAAACACTCGACACTCCCGAGTGAAAACGTGTGCGCGATCTCGGCCTCGTTCCCGTCTATCGGAGTGCTGCTCTGAGTAGGGTGGGGCGACGAGGGGGGGAGGGGGGGGGGGGTCAACCATTTCCGACTACGGCTATCAAATTCCTCAGACGCCCGGAATGCAAAGGAAGAAAAGTAGACCGGAGCGGGCCAGAAAAGAATAGTCGGCTGCAAGAGGCGTACTCGCGCGCCGAGGTATAGGGGGGAGGGAAATTGCTTCGGGGATCCCCCTCTGCGGAGCGACTTTTCGGAATAAGCACATCGACGAGGATTTTTCCAGGTCACTACTCCCCTGAAGAGCTGAGCGAGAAAAAAGTGCGGATTTTTCTTTACTCGCCGGCGTGCGCGCTCGATTAAATGGTACCGATGTATCTCCTCGTGAGCATCGGCAGAATCCGTTTAAATTGTATCGGCTGGCCTGCTTATAATTGCCGACGTCTTTTCTGAAATTTTCACGGCTACTATAGCGCTGGGAAGCGCGTTAATGGAAAAATTCCGGCGACTCCACGGTGATAAATGAATAAACAAAATTACTCCAAAATAAATTTGATTTTTAATTTTTAATTTACTTGTAATATAAAGATATAGCGTTGCATTGATTACGTACTATTAAGTAGTATTGTACAAATACACATATCCACTTAAACCGATTGCCTTCTGTTAACAGAACGTTAAATTAGTGTAATATGGTAAGTTATTTGTATCTAGCAAATATGAAAATAAACTCAATAAATTATAAATTCAGGTTGTTAACTGGAATATGAAGCCAAACGTAGTTAACGGGTAAAGGGAACTAATGGTGATCTATTTAGGAACTTCCAACACTAACAATCAGGGTCAGTATCGAGACTTTACTGGTGGATACTTAATCGTCTATCATTCGGAGTTGTTATAGTACTGTTTTAATAATAGTGCAGGAAACTCGCGAAAATTGATTTTTTTTGACAGGTAATTTATTAGAATTCAAGATTAAAGATCTATAAATAGACGACTGAAAAGTAGATAGTTTTTTTGGGGTATGAAATGTACTCTGTTTACCTGTAAAGCTCCTTTTTATTATGCACGACGACATAAACCAACCGCAAACAACACAAAAAGTTGCCCAAGACGTGCGTTTTTCCAAATGATTAAACACAAAATATAAAAATTTCAAATCAGTTTACCAAATCTCCTCAAATGTTACATTTTGATTGCGGATACTGCGGGGTAAAGTTTTTGTCAAGTTTTATCTCAAAGCTCTCTCCGCATAAAGAAACAAACGGCAGCGTTGATGACAGCGCCGTACGTACGTACTCCGCCGGTGTTTATTTTTTTAAATTAATGAAACACTTGTAAAAGCATCCGCAGGAAAAAATCTCCCGAGGAGCTTGAATAAAGCATAAACCGAGAACACGACCGAGCGACCGAGGGACAAAGAAAGATTAGAGGCGGCGGCAACGTGCCCGGGACGAAGTCGGTGAAAAAAAAAAGTTTGAAAGAAAATAAAAGAAGAATTAAGAAAGACAGATAGAGACTGGTGGAACGGGGGGGGGGGGGGCATATTGAGGGACGTCGGACTAATGCCGGGGAATACAAAAAAACTTATACGTTCGCGTCCCGCTTTTCAGTGCCTCGCCCGGGAAAAGTCGCATCAAAAGCCCCGGGGCCTTGAAAGGTTCGCGGCTCCGCGTCGTTTACTTATATTTTCTCTCGCCACCTTTTAATACGGAGTCGCCTCCTAAGCTCATTCTAGTCCATCCTTCTCCCTCTCTTTCGCTTTCCTTTTTCCGCTATGCTTTTATTTCGCCCTGCCCATTCAGCGCGCTTTCTTTTCCCTCTCGCTTCTCTTCTTCTTTTATCCTTTTAATTATTAAAACTTCGTGAAAAGAGTTTGAAGAGGCACTCTTTTTCCGCTGAATTACCGCGCAAGTAAATGGTAATGAATTAGAAATGGTTTTGTTATAGAGCACAAAGTTTCGCCGGAGCTACTTAACGTAACCTGAAAATTTAAGTAAAACTAAATTAAGCCGTGATATAATTTAGCTGGGCCGAGGTTAACCTTGTTTGTACTTTTAGAGCTTTTCATTGAATAATTAAGATTCTCATCAACACCACTGTGATAAAAATTGTTGACTAGTAATTGGTCAAAATCTGGTCATAATTTTTGTTCTCTCAAATTTAGGTTGTCACTATTTCCATAATTAATTTTATTAGATAACACTTGTTAATTCAACAGGTGCAATACCTGTTAACAACTCATCTTACCTATTTTAAGGTTAGAACTTAAAAAAAAAAAAAAAAATAAATAACAGATACCAAACTAACGTACAGTTAACAAGTAAGTTGTTTGTCAAAATCAGTTGTTTGATGAAACGTTTGTCCCTTTGTTAAAACAGACGATTACTGTTTTTTCATCGAACCGTGTAACTGATCAGTTTATAACTAAAATACAGTTTACTTTATTTAGTCAGGCTAGTTTTACCACTAATAGTAAAGACTTCATTCGAACAATCTTATATTCTTGCCTCTAATGAACCAAAATAAATTAACGTCGACCTTTTTCTCCGGACAAATGTTCCATAAAAAAAGAATCCGGCATTCTCAGCCGAAGGCCAAACCCGAAAAGGAACAAACAATTTCTCGGGGTTAATAGCGGCGAAACTAAACGATCCACTAAATCAACTTCAAGCCCAGCCAAAAGGAACTCTTCGCGGGCGCAAGATAGGCGGGGAGGGCGCGCGTATGATAAAACCCAGTGCGGCGTCGGCGAAACGATACAGGCTCGTTTTCGCAGAAGCGATGGCCGCGCCGGTACGTGCGCCCCGCGCGGCCACTCGAGCGTCCAGTCTAGCGGGGCTCGATTAGCCGGCGTCTGGGGGTGTGTGCGGGGATAGCGCGCGCGAGCTATCCGTGGCGGTTAACCGTTCTTCCGGAACCGCGCTAATCAGCCGGTAGACCGAGTCACGTAAGTGTACAAAGGCTCGAGAGCTGCATCGATTCTTCTTGCCCGACCGTAACACACTGTACACCCGCGCACACACACATTCCTCCACCTTCCATTGCCGCTGTATACGGCCTATGCCCAGCGCTCGGCTTTTAGCGTTTCTGCGCTTCATCCGATACTCGCTTCGCTGCCTCTACTGCCTTTCCACTTCCTTTTTTGTCTTTCTCTCTCTCTCCGTCGCTCGGATAAGTATAGCGAAGAAAGAGCTACCCTTTTCGATTGCGTTAGAGCGACGGCGTTATTGTTTTGCGCTGCGTATTTTTAGAAAAGTGAATTTAACGTTCGTTATCTTCTCTTTTATTTTCAGGAGTGAAAAACAATCCATTCATCTTATTTGAAACAAGTATCTTAGATCAGATGGTAGTATTGATGGAGTCGCTGATTCTGAACGATTAAGAGTGGATTTATCCATTAATAGGCTTT
>JAXIUT010044177.1:0-12035 GCA_035586675.1 Eurytoma californica | reverse complement strand
CGTTCGACTGTATGGCATATTGCGTGTACATCTTCAGATGCATGAATTAACATGCCTCTTGATTTTACACTTACTAAGGGCTTGGCTTCGTTTGTTTACTGCGCTGCAGCCTGCAGTGCGCGCGCTTTCTTAGCTACAGTTTGTGCTCTTGCGCGGCGCCTGCGCACCAGCGCCCATTTTCAACTCTAAACCTGATATCTTTGGGACACACCGGACTGTGAGTTGAGATAGGACTTGAGCAGTCCATGTATATATGGTCGAAGGTTTACACTGCACCGTTTCAAAGTAGGTATACCTACTTTGAAAGTATGCGTACCTCCTCCAGTACGATGTGGAATCCTTACTGAAGAGGTATAGTACTCTTCATACTACAATCGTAAGATTTTTCTTTCCGTGTAGAGAGATATAAAGCGCACCATTTAGATCTTGCGCATTCTCTTTTATGTACCTTTTATGACAAGTGAAATGTACAAATGTTATACTTTGTTAAACTTTTTTTAGCAACAATTTCTAACATTTTTCATAAAAAACAACTTTTAAAATAACTTTTTTAATTTATTTATAAAATTTTAAACAGAAATTATTTTTTGCCATTCTTTCAAAAAGAATTTAATTTTGCCGTAAAAAGCTCCCAGAATTGTTAAAAAAAATGTTTCTTTATATTTACTGCAAAAGTAAGAACTTTTCGAAAAACCAGACTAAAATTATGTACTGTTTAAATTTCTTCAAATAACTTGAAAATATTGCTTGCAGATCGATAAGAAAAATTTTTTTTTTAATTATGAAAAATATACCTATAAAAATAGCGTTATCAGTTAGAGCGCTGTTTAATCTATAATAAAAATTTAAAAAATGCACTGTACGTTATGCATACATTAGTAGTTACATTGTAATTAGAAAAGCAATCATCACACAATTACAAAAAAAATACAAAAATCGTGAAAGTGTTACTAAATTTTCTGTATATGTTTCTTCAGACGCATCATTTAATAGTGTAAAATGAAGATTTTAAAGAAAAATATAATAATTATTATTTGTAGAGTGATTAATATTTTAATCGTAAGAATGATAAGAGTAAATAAAATACAATTGGCTAAAAAATAAATAATAAATGAATATTTTAACAATATATTATGATTCACTGACAAGTGAATAAAGATTATTTATAATAAATGCAATTAATATTATTTGGATTTATACATAAATGCAAAATGAATTAAATATAATTGTATAAAAATATCTTTAACATTTTTTAAAAATTATTTTCTTTTATGGTCAAATTTATTTGTCCTTAGATCGGTGTCATCGCGATGTAACGACTTAATTCATTTTTCATTATTTTAAGATATTTTAATTAATGCATAGTTTACATTAATTAAAGTGTAAGGTTGAATTCCAAAAATGTCTCGTATAATCATATTATAGTTTTGTAAAATATGTTAAATTATAATCAACTAGTTCAACTTTCAAAATAATTTCCCTATTCTGTAAGGTACTAAAAATGGTTCAGTTTTTAACGAATGATGTAAAGCTGTTACGCCGGAAATTTTAGAGTGCTCCGAGTTACACTAGAAGCAGATAAACATCTTGAAACCAATGTAAAGCCATCATCTAAGTGTTGGAGAATAAGAAATTTATCATGATATCTTTTGGATATTAATATTTACCAATATACCATTTAATGAAATGCGTATACGAAATAATAAATGGGCAATATGTTGATGATTGGATAAAAGAAATTAGCTAAAAGCTACAAAATCCGTAGATATTTCGATCCATTTGGACTAGACGTACATACATTCTCTAGTCTAGTTTTTATTTCTTTGAAGAACGTTCTGCGCCGATAAAAAATATTGAAATTTTAAATATAGAAATTTAAAATATTGAATTAATAAAATGGAAAATCGTAACCACCGATAACCGTGTACAAGGAATAAATTGAGGTAATACATTGAAGTATGTACAGAATTGAGGCTTTGATTGAAATCTGCAGTTATTATTAGGCTTGTTTAAAATCAATTGCATTTTTAATTATATCAAAAAGTCATTACTTATCAATTTACATTAATAATTTATTATGTAACACTTATAAATTTACTACCCTTAGGAAAATAAACTACTTGAAAAACTATTTACAAAACTACTGACTAAAGTACTAATGAATCACTGATAAACTACTGATGGATCACTTAATTCCAACAGTAAATTGGCAATTACTAGTTAACTACTGAATAGTAACTACAGGGGAACTGCAGGTAAACTACTTAGGAATACTTGTAAATATAGTCAGTAGTTGGACAGTATATAGTTCATCAGTAGCTTTTAGCAGTTTTCAGTAATATTGCAGTAGTTCTAATCCAGTAGTTTATTTTCTTAAGGTTAGGCTCGTTAATTATTATACAATTTTCCATTATACACTATTTCAATTCGTGACCTACTAAAGTATTATTGAAAAAACGTTAAACTACATTTTCTGTTCCAAGAATTCAATCGAGTATATCCAACGTTGAGTCATTCAAAAAACCCGCCGTTCATATACCGACATTGTCAGGCTATATACGATATATACATCCTATATCCAGAGCAAGTACACTCGGCAACGTTCCACGAAGCGAGACGGCGGCAGGTATACAAGCGAGGTCGGCTGTATAAGTCGGCGACGGTGCGGGTGAGAGCCGGAGGCCCGAGCGCAGCCGAGTCGAGCCGACCGCATCCGAGCGGCAAGTCGAACGGACGTCAGGTCAGGTCGAGAGTGTCTCTCGCTCGCATCGTCCCCCTCGCTCCCGCGGCGGCGTGCCTCGTGCCTTCTCCTACCCGCCCGGCTCGTCGACAGCGCCGCGGGGGTAGCGGCGCGCGCGACTGGCAACTATTCGCCTCCGAGGCAGGCAGCAGCAGCCGTTCGCAGCTCCGCTCGGCGCTGGTCGCCGTCGTCTCGTCAGTGGACGTGCGTGGCTGCGCGAGGCTCGAGGGCCCGCCGACGCGAGAAAGAGAGACGAGCGTTTGCTCCGCGCGCCCGCGACTGTGGCCCCGCCGTTTACATATATGTGCGTGAGGAGCCGGAAGAGCGCGGAGGAGCGGGCGGCCGAGGATGCGCCGCTCATGCTGCAGGGACTGAATGCAGGAGCAGCAGCACAAAGCGTCGACGAGCCGCCGCGCGTCGCAGTGAGTCCCAGTGTCGAGTGTTGCGCGCGCGATCCGTGCGGCCTGTCATTGGAGCCGCGGTGAATGATGTGCGCGGCAAGGACGGGAGCGGCGACGAGGAGTCGGCGCGCCACGTACTTCCCGTCGGAGGCGGCACCGAGGAGGTAGGACGGCTACCCGAGCGAGGCCGATTCGAGGACGCAAGTGGCTCGACGGAGAGAGAGAGAGAGGGGAGTCGCAAAGCGAGCGAGAGAGAGAGACAGAACGAGTGGTGCGCGAGCGAGACGGAGACAGGGCCGCTACAACAAGATGGCTGTGAGTTGCTGAGAGCCGAGCCCGTGGGCCGCCGACTCGCTCCACCAGGACGCAAGAGTTGCGACGTTGCTCGCCCGTTGAACGCCGCGCTTACGGAGGAGGAGCTCCGGCTCCACGCTGGAGTCCACACGACCGCGTCGCCCGGGCGAGCCGAGAGCGCGGGGAGGCGGGTGCCGGTGCTGGAGGAACATGAGCGCCGTGCCGAGGCGACGACAGCATCGTCGGCCGTGCGGCAGCACTACGTGAGGCCCAGCGAGCCAGTGGAAGGACCGAGGGGAACAAGCTATTAAAGAGGAGCCAAGAGACTGACGGAAACTGGCCGAGAGGAGCGAGAGGTAAGGACACAAGCGCGTATACATATCCTTCGCGATATACGGCGAACGCCTAACTTTCTCCCGTTGCGTGTGCGTGTTTGTGGGTCTGTGTACGTGTGTTGGTGTTTGTGTTTGTGTTGCTGTGCGTGTGTCGTCGAGGCCGCGGCTTTTCTCCGTACAGGCATGACTTGACTCCGTTGCTCCGATTTTTCACGCGAGCTCCGGCGGCGCCCGCTTTATCTCGCTCGGTGCCCGCACGCGCGAGACGACGGCGGCTCGTGGAAAATTTTTTCGACGAACACGCGCACCCAGCGACGCACACATCGCTTTTTAGCGGGCCACGATCGCCTTCGATTGCGTCTTTTGCGGCTAAACTTAGACTTTGACGCGTGAACGTCGGAGATACCGAGTCCGAGTGCTCGTTGAAAACATGATTTTTCTCTCGGAGCCGCGAGCATTCCAGCTTGGAATTTTTTTTCCTTAACTTATCAACTTTCCATCGGTAGTTCGGAGCCTGTCACCATCAACTTTCCTCATTTCGGTAAAACAAGGCTCCAACAAGTATGCTTTAACAATGCGACGAGACAGTTCAAGCTTTCTAAGCGGGTAAAGCTAGTTAAGTGTGTCGATGTGGAGGAGTATAACAGTTTAAACTTGGACGGAATTCACCATGTTTTCAGATAAATGATAGAATTAATAGAAAAAATAATAGAAAAATAAGACTTCTCTTTAGTATATTTGTGAGTTTGTTGTTTTTTTAGTTTTAAAAGAATCTTATGTTATTCATGGGCACTGATTGCATTACACTGTGTGAGGTAGATGCAGTCAGTATGTTTTGTTTTATGTAATTTTTACTACCGCAGTGTAAGGAAAAAGTGTTAAGCTTACCTCCATATTTTTTCCTTTTCCATTTACATGTATAGTTTTATAACACCTATAATTTTTCTTTACCATTTTTTTTGTATTTATATAGAAAAATACTAAGTAGTGAATGAAGCGCCTTGAATGACAAATTACGAATGTCGTAAAAATTATATCATCAATAATTGCTAACGACTTTTTTCTAGTATTTTTTTGTAAAAAAATCGAAATAGCAGTCGCATAGCTCTCGTGCGATATCAATTTTACGTCGTCGCTTTAGGGCGTGTTTTCACATTTAGTCTCGTAATATTAGCACAAAAAAAAAACGTTTATATTAATCTTAAATTGCCTCACCATTTTTAATTTCAATCCCTTGGAGAAATTCGTTGCAACAGATTGCACTTTTTATAACATTACGTAATTGCACTTATTTCAATAATTTCAACAATAAACGAATAACAGAATTGATGTTTTTAAAAAATGATTAAGTATTTCTCCGCCTAAACAAAAAAATGACGCTGTTCGTTTATAGAACGTGAAAAGAACGTAGAAAGTTGTAGAGACTTTTTTATTGGGAAAATCCCTCAACCTCGGAGATACAGCGCAGCCATTCGCTCAACGTTTCGCCGCTTTTTTAGTCCAACTCCTATATATTTTTATGCTGTATTGTGCGATTTTTCTCTGTTCACGATATTTTTGCGTTACCCACATATGCTCAAACGAAGAAAAATTATTTTACCTTTATTTTCTAGTTTTTTTTAACCAACAGTTTATATGATGAATGAAACTGCATACAGTACAATATTTTGCTTTAATTAAAATTTCGAAGCAATATTCTTATTTATAACGATTTCAGTTTCCGGGAAGTTTAAAAAAGTAAAAAAATTAAAATGTGACAATGCGTACAAAAGCTCGCGCGCGCGCGCGCGTGTGTGTGTGTAACATCGCGGTTTATTTTATCAGGTCTTGGGATTTCCTCACAAATCGGTTTATGTTAGTGTGATAAAAATGATGTGGTCGGCAATATAATAATGAAGTAAAATTTAAAATACCAAGAATAAAATTTTCCTCCTGATAAAGAATATTTTGCTCGTAGTAGATCAAAAGCAAAATTATTGATTTTGGTGGTTCCCCGTATTATTTTTTATACTTCGATTCGGATGTTAGTGGTATCATATATTTATTATCAGCAATTGGGAAGTTTTTATGAATAGGTTATCAAAGTCTAAAATCTATATTAATTTTACAACTTATATACACGCTAAATCGGCTGGAGTTAAATTTCATTCTTATTCTAAAGTTAATTCATTTAGAGAGTCAAATTTCATTCTACAGCAGAAGAGAATTTGACTCTAATAGAGTAAAAGAATCACTCCACGCGATATTATTCTAAAGTTAATTCATTTAGAGAGTCAAATTTCATTCTACAGCAGAAGAGAATTTGATTCTAATAGAGTAAAAGAATCACTCCACGCGAGTAGAGTGAATTTATTTGACTGTAAGGCTGAGTAAAATTTTATAGGCTATGTCTTATCGTTTGACTTTACTTTCGAGTCAAAATTCCACTCTATTTCACTCGATTGAGAGTTTACCTCTAGTCTTCCAGTCAAAATTTGACTCCATTGGAGTAAAATTTCACTCTAGGCGATTTAGCGTGTACTTTCTTAGCAATAACCTACAAGTAACACCCGTAACGTACCCGTTACAAAATTAATCAAAATTTTAATATGTAATTTAGTAATTTTATTTAATAAAATTGTCGGAAGATCTGTCATAAAAAAACCTAAATTTGCTTATTTGCCAAGTTTGTGACTAGAGGTCTATATATAAATCATGAGCATGAGTAGTTCATAAATTATTTCATCAGTAAAACAAATTTGTTAGTTGCATTTTAGGCTATTTCATTAGTATCTTGGTGGGAACATAATGAAACGAAAAGTTTCTGAAATGTCTTATAAAACCAGACATTTCAAAGTGCAACATGATAGGACCGAAAATTCTTCAGTAGAATTTTTTGTTTACAGTTATGTATGAATGTTCAATAGGGGTATGAAGTAGAAGTGAATGACCACATACCAATGAATGACCACTCTATAAAAATATCAATTTTTTTTACATTAATAATACTTTAATGTTTTTGAAAAAATTCTATTAGATTAGTTGGTTATCAATATAACCAATTCAATTTATGTATTATAAAAGAATATTTAATAATATTTGTAAAAAAAATAGTGAAGTTACCGCGATAGCTCACTTCTGAAAAATCATGAAATTTTTAGTTATTAACCTCAAAATATTGTATTCTGTAAAGTACCTATTAATTTAAAATTTGAAAAAGAAATTTAATACAAATATTATCCTAGTATATTAGAGTAAAAGTTGTACTTTAAAATACGGGTTTCGTGGTTAGAAACATTACAAATATATTAAATAATTTGAAATTTGTTACGGTCATTTATTGGTACTTCAATATAGAGTGCCTTCTTCCAGTAAATGACCGGGTGGTCATTTACTGGGACAACCAGAATTCGCAACGTCCAGTTAGTGACCGCTGAAAACTGAACTGTGATTTTAAGTTAGTTAAAAGAAAATAATTTAATAATTATTGTGTGTGTGTGTGTGTGTGTGTGTGTGTGTGTGTGTGTGTGTGTGGGCGTGTGCGTGTGTGTGTAATGAGACAGCTGTATTTTTAATTTGCAATAGCTAAAATTTGAAAGAGAGATTAAAAGAAAGATATAATTAGAAGAAAAAGAAAAAAAGAGGAAGAAATGCAAGAAAAAAAAATAATTTCTTTATTATTATTTACTCTACGTAAACATTCAATATAGTTTATTGGCAATTGAATAATTTCTTGATTTGTCATTTTAAATGTGAAAATAACCACATAATCAAAAATAACCTTTATTGCGTCAAAAAGCGCCGGTCATTCACTGGGCATGAAGAGGTCATTCATTGGGTGTTACTGATCATTCACTGGGCAAAGTAGTCATTATTACAAAAAAATTCATTTAAAAATATTTAACAAAAATATTAACATATTAATGTATGTTTCCCGTTAAATGTATGTGTTAAGCAACACATTGATCCATACAACATACTTTTTTATTCTTTATAATTATTTTAATATCGTGCATTAAACATCGCAAAAGTACAAACCGGTGATTCACTGGCCAATCTACCCCTATTTTGATTAAGCATTCTATGCGTTATAGCGCAGAGAGTAACATTTATTTTTGCACAATATTGTTTGATGGTTAAATAATTCAAAAACTTGAGGGCCTTCAGAAGAATGTTGACAGTTATAACATAACAATACGCAATTACCCTGGTGGAAAAGTAAAGCATATTATAGCTATAAATTAGCTAATTTTTTACAATATGCTAAATTTATAGCTATAATAGCATTAAAAATGACACGAATTCTGCCTATAATATAGCTATTTGTATGCTTCATAAAATATTATAAATTAGACAAAATTAAACGTTCCTCTCAGCAGTGCAAATAATAATCACTTTTACAATATTTTTTTGTCTATTTATTTAAGTTTATTAAATTTAAACAATAATTGATCGAGATAAGTAATTGAAGTAGCTTACAATTAGAAAGGTTAACAGTGCACGTTTTTAGGTTACATAGCCTTCAGCAGCGTAGAATACTTTAAATACATTTTTAACTATAAATTAGCTAGTTTCTAGCTAGAAAATAGCTAATCGTTAGCTAATAAAAGTTAGCTAATTATTAATACCTTGACTACTAAAGATGCTTTATTTTCCACCAGGATAATATGACTTATTACGAACAACGTATCTCGCACGTTGCATGAAAATTCAATTGTTTTTTCATGACGTGCCATTTTTGAAATTTTCTGGACTATTCCCCGACAATTACATACTTACAAGAACATAGTACCATTAATTTTTTTTATAATTAAAGTTTCGTTCTTCATAGAACGGTCCAATACTTTTATATCGTATAATCAATGAATTTATAAAGTATGTTTCAAAAGCAGATACAATTTATTATTAGAGTATGACTTAGAATTAAGGGGGTTCTTTCATGTCTTGCACAGAGCACAATAATTTACGCAATAACATTTGGTTTTAAAAGTAATGGAAAATAAAGTATGATAATAAAATAACTTTAATTAAAACAATTTCATACTTTTTATACGCAGAGAGAAACTTTATTGGAAAATTGTTCTTAATAGAAAATAAATGGATTCACAGACCTAGCCAAGCAATAAAAGTTACCAAACATGCAATAAAAATTGAAATACTTTCGAGGAAAAGTTACTAGACTTGTAAGTAATATATATTAAAAATTAAAATATATCTGATAATTTAGTAATTGCAATACTTATAGTAATTGTGACTGTATATCTGGTATCTTTTCTGGTCAGCATTGCAACAATACAATTACTGGTACAACCTTCCTCGTTTGCCTAGTCTGTGGCTCCATTTACTATATTATAATGTTGTAATTTTTTTTCTAGATTAACTGCTCAATTTTCCAATAATATTTTCCAATTTTTAGTTATACAATCTCATCATTAAAACTATTCTTTTTAAAGCATACAGCAAGATAAATTTTTTTAAAACGTAATTTAGTAAAGTGGCAAATCGAATTATTTAATAATGTTATTTCTCTTAAATATAATTAGGTAATCTATCCTAATTATGTAATGTATTTTTAATACAATTCCACATTGTTTTTATTCGGTCGCCCCGTTAATTTATTTACTGCATGAACGAACCTCCTTATTAACAGATTCGCTAGTCTTGACATAAATTTTCATCGTTTTTAAATTATTGTTTTTTAGATAATCAACTGCAAACTTCATCGAGATCTCGACTGACGCTTACCCGGCACCATCACCTGACCGTAAAACAAAAATAGTAGGCCCAATTTTAATCACTAAACAATCTAATAAATAATTTCTACTACTCTTAGAGCTACTTTAGACAAAATTCTTTTTCACATCTTTCTTTTCTCTCTTGCTCGGTTAGTCTTATGGGTTAAAAAAAAATTATTTAAAAAAACAGTAGATTACGAGCCTGCATTTTTAAAACGTATTGCACGAGTCAGCTATTGTTGAAAGAACCTGTTATGTAGGTAACGTGAAATGTTGTTCACTTATCCAGAATTAATGTTTTTCTTTTAAACAGCAACTACGCATTAAGTCGAAAAGCGTCAATCTTTTCGTCATCCAAATTGTTTGCAGCTGTTCTTTTTTCCCTGTATACCCGGCAACATTTATCGGGAGATAAGAAAAGTTTTCCGAACCGCGCGATATGTTAGCTGAAGCCTTGGCTATGTTCGTTGGTCCGTTTCGGGCACTGGTATAGGACGGCTTCGGCGCGCGCGTCCGCGGACGCGGAAAAGCGACGGCGGCGTCAACAGAGTACGTTTTACCATTCATTCCATTTTAATTGGCTTTACGCAAGCGAGCGAGTCGCCGTCGGGGAAACGCCTGCGATTCGGCGTCTTTTTTTTATTTCTTTCGTCGAAATCCTTTGAGGCTGTGTGTATATACATATATACATAGGAAGGCCCCGCGAGAGCGGCACGCTCTTCGTTTCATGGAAGGACGACTTTCGGGTCCGAGCGAGCGGACGTCGCTCGTGACCTTTTTTTTACATACTTACTTCGGTAACATTGTGGCTTCGTACTGCGTTGCTCGACTGATCATTATTTTTGCGGCCTTTATTTTTTTTCCTTTCACCGCCGCGCGGCGCAGGCGCACGTGCAAGCCGCCGTTCGTCTTTGATCAGTTACTGAGGCGCGCAGTGCTTTTCTGCGGCCCGTACGGTACGATAATTTTTTTAAATTACGACTTTTTTTCTGCAGATTATTTATTGCAATTTTTGTGGGCGAGTTAATTATATAAAACGTCGGGTATTGGGAAACTTATAGTTGCGTTCGTTTGAAGGAGAATAATTTAACAAGTAAACTGGGCATTATAGTTGTAATTTTTAAAAGTATTATTCTTTATATCCATGAACTTTTGTCGAATTGTTTATTAAAGTAAAACGTTTATTTTGCAAGAATTTTATTTCAGTATATGATTAACATTTTGCCAAATCGTTTTTAAATTACCAAATTATGTTAGTTAAAGCACTTGAATCATTCGTTGACCATGAATCTCAGAAAATGTAGTCCTAAAGAGTTTTTGCACAACTAAAATGTTAATGTTAACATTTTTAATATGCCAGCATTTTCTCTTTTACTCGTGGTATCCAAATAGCATCGTAAAATTATTTTAATAATTCATAAATTAATAACAGCTGTAAAAATTACTATTATATTTCAAAATAGCAGGGTCTTGTAAATGAAGAGAAATTACTAGTTTTCACTAATGCGAGGACAAAAAAAGTAGTATGATACCTATATATATCAAATTTCACTGTAAAAGTGATAAAATTTAATGTAACTAAAGCGAAAGTTAATATAAATATTTTAAAATTTACCAAAGTCACTATATTAATTTTTGCGATTTATCCACAATTTAGTAAATACTAGAGTAATTTATAATGCAGCATTTTTCTCCGTGATAAATTTCGATTCACATCAATCTTATTGCAGATTTATTTAACACTTCATCTAGTATCTTCCATGAACTCAGCCGTGAAATGAACGAAGTAGAAAATGATTTATCAAGCGATCGTCGCCTTGTTTACGTCAGCATTTTGCTTAATTTTTCAAAGGCCATGCATAGATGTGTTTCTATTAAATATTAACGCTACATTAATATCCGAGGCAACAGAAGCGCGGAGAGTTAAAAATCAATTATTTAAAGCGTTGGCCCTCGCCTTTCGTATAGTGCGGTTGTGTACACGGGAGCTTCAAGAATGGCGTATAACGCGACACGCACATCGCGAAGAAAAAATATCATTCGCTTGGGCCTCGTTCTTTCTGTCTCTGTATTTTTTTAAGGAATATCTCGGATAATGAGTCATGCAAAAGGTCACGTGCTCTCTCGCAATTAATATAGTATGTTTTATTTTAAATTGAAACAATTACGTACACTGAGAAAGAAGTCAAATGTTAATTTTACTATACACCCTATAGTAAACCTGAATAAGGTACTTGTTAACCAGAATTGTGCATTATTTTTTAGAAACAGTTTCTATAGTCGATAGTAAAAAATACTATAAAGTTATAGCAGTTTTCTTATAGTAAAAAATAGTATAGTTTATTGTAAATGTTACCATAGACATTTTATTATTTTATTTTAATATTATGTTCTATGCCCACATGCAACTATTTATTACAGTTATTTTATAAAGTAAACTAAAACTAAACAAAAATTTACTATAGTAGAAAAATAACTACACGGAGAAAAATGTTGCATTAAAAATTACTATAGTTTCTACTAAAGGAGAGACAAACTCGATTTATCAAGA
>JAXIUT010044166.1:0-12037 GCA_035586675.1 Eurytoma californica | reverse complement strand
AAATTAAAAGCATCGAAACGTTGGCAAGACTTAATAATAATTAAATGGTTCGTCTTGATCATTATTTCAACCCTTCTGATATTTTATAGAGCATATAGTTAAAATATCTTTTCACAAAAAAATAAACTTCAAATATTCATAGGCTTAGTTTTTAATTTAAATATAAAGGCCTTATCTTATTGTAATATTATTAAAATTTTATTATTCGTAGTAAATAGAAATTATTCAATGATAAACATTAATCGACAACCTTACAGCAGCAAGTGTGTATCATGTTTATCAATCAACGGCCAAAAAGGAACTTGGATCCGTAAATTAACAATAAATGAGTCATTTATGTCGAACAAAATCTACTTCATTCATAAAAAATGACCTCATTTCTACCAAAGGGCAGTAAAGAAAAGAATATTTTAATATCTTAGAATTCGAGTAGGGTGATGCTATCCTGTTTGTTATCTGGATACACTCTTATTTATCTTAAGTAATATATAAGATAAATAACAGTATAAGCAAAAAAATAAATAAATTTTTGTATCTTACCAACATTTTATATCCTCACTTGATTAAGATGAATCGTATTTTTAACCTTTAGATCGGGATGGCGACGAACAACTGACAGAAGACGAATTTTCCGATCTACCCTCGGAGGGTGCCAGTGTTGATCAAAGCCTCTCGATGCCTGTAAGCCAGGAACGACGCGAGGAATTCCGACATCTCATTGACAAGAACAAAAATGGAAAAGCTGATCGGGCGGAACTTCTGGTAAATGCTGAAATATTTCATTATCACTGCAGCATACTGTATAAATTAACATCAGGTGCTTTTTTTCTTTTTTTTTGTATAAAAAAGTCTAGGTTCTAAATTAAAAATTTGCAGCTTAAATGAAAATGTAATTGAAAGTTTAATACACATTTACTTTACAAAATAAATTTATTTATTTTTTAAGGAAAGAGAATTCGAAATGATCGTTAAAGGAAACGATCAAATCTATTACTGCGCTATAATTATTACAAAGTTATAATTTTACAGTTAAAAAAAATTGCTTACAATTGCCATCACTAATAAATTTGATTTTTTAGTCTTACATTGATCCTCGAAATCCGAGACACGCCATTCAAGAAGCCAGTCACTTAATCGATCTCTCAGACGTCGATCACGACGGAAAGCTCAAGCTCCCAGAAATTCTCAGCAAAACGGATTTATTCCTCGGCAGCAAGATGGTAGACACCGAGGGGAGCTTTCACGATGAGTTCAGGTGAAGCGCCTGATGTTAAGCGATGTTTCATTCGATCCTGTCGCTAGACACTTTCGCGGAACTAGCTTACAGTTCCTAAGAAAACTTGTTCCACGCGAGAAGCTTATCGCGACTTATTGGTCGTGACGTTTTTTTTCTTTTATTTCAAGACAATCCTGCACATTTAGAATTGCAACAATAAGCTGATGTAGAGGTAAACGTCGCTAATCGCGTAACCGTCAGTGCAGCCTGTGAATGATATGGGCACTATTAGAGAAATATGTTTGTAAGCGTCGCTTTTACAGTTGCATTGCTAAATAATTTTTATACGATATTTATAAGCGTACAATTAATTTATAAGCGAATTAAGGCACATATTTACTTATAGGAGAGAGATTATTTTTTAAGCAGCGTCTACTTTTCAATCTCGATTTTTATCGTACAATAGATTGAAGACTTTGTATTAGAAAATATTTGGGATCCTACGATGTATCTAAATTCTTGCATTTGAATAAAAATTCATGCGTTTAAAAATAAGTTAATTATAATTGTAATGAGGAAATGCGAAAGACATTTCTTCACTACATTTCTGAACGGTGAAATTAGAAGAGTCAATACACAAGTCAAATCAAAATTCATATCAAATGAATATTTTTTAAATGCTTTTTCTCATGCGTTATACAAAGTCAATTTTGATAAGAGCTGTTAATTGTGTACTTAGGTAAGATTTTAAAAGAAGTTACTTTGAGTAAATTAATTAAGTTAGTGATCTGCAAATAAGACTTGTAAATAAAAGTTTTGTATTCATTCTTTATTAAATAAAATAATTTATAAGTTTATACACAAAAAACTACACTGATAATTATATGCAGTCAGTAGATCATTGTAAAAAACCACATGCTTGTAAATAAAATGATTTTTTTTTTTGCAAGCACGATAAATTTGACGAACACTTTTTTTATTGTGCAATAAATAGAGAAGAAATTGCTTTTAAAATGCGTACTTTATTATTTACAATGATATAAATAAAAAAAATATTCACAGTCTATACAGCCACCAACGAAATACTTCATGTAAATGATACTTATTATTCGTACATCAGTTCGGGCGATTTACGTACACAGAGAAAACAAATAAAAAGATCACGTATTCGTATACAACTAGCTGACAAACTTCCATCTTCAATGATGCAATAACACTCACAATTTTACTGAAAAATTACTACAGGTTTGTAGTGTATAGTAACATGTTTCAGATGTAGTAATTTTACAGTGAGCATTGAGACTACAAAAGTTTATAAAAAATTTTTTTATCTTATAAAAACGCAAAATTTTGTTGTCTTCACTACGACGTTGTACCCTTCAAAGGCATCTAGAAATGAATTTGAATGCAAAATATATTAACATTGATGTTTAAAAGAAATGTGACAATACGGTATCTAACGACATTTTTTTCATATTAACAACTTTCAATTTATAGATTTTAAATTTCAAATTAATTGTTCAATTTTAATTTATAAATTTAAGTTTCTTCATTCAACGAATCTATATATTATGATAGTTCCCCTTATAATTTATGATCGAAGTAGTTTATCCACTTAGCATCTTTTTTACAGTGTACAAAAGATCATGTTTAGCGCAATTGCTATAAAACATTTTTTTAAATGTCTACGGATCTTAATTTAAAGCATTTCCATCGCAGCGATTCACTGGAGATTTCTAGCACAAAAGCCTATTAAATATCTTTTTGTAATTGACACGTACGACTGCAGCGAATTCATCAACATTTCATTATATTTTTTTACATTTTCGTGTATTACGTGACACGTTTTACACCGTTCTTTTTATTGACAATTCTCTTCTTCAGCAACAACTTTTAAGAAAAAACTTAGCAAAACTTTGCTGAATATTCGCTGTACTAAGCTGCATCAGCACGCTCTTAGCGGACACAGTTTGGCGAACTGACGAGGTCGGTAAGATTAGTTTAATCACCTTTGAAATGTATATATCTGCAAATTAATTACCTATCCTACGCAAATTAATTTAAAGCAAAAAAGCGATTGGAGAATTTGCAAAATTAAGTGAACGTAAAATTATCAAAATCTTATCACTTGAGAAAGTGACGAAAAATATATTGGTAGCTGAGCAAACTGTAAGAAATTCCAAATTGTGATTAATCTCATCTGACGTGTTTCATCGTCAGTTGATATAGCGAATAAGAAATAGTTGAGATTGAATTTATATAAGATTATTTTCTTATATCTTCTTTAAATCTTTGATAAATCTATTACGTTGTAACTGATCTAGTGATCTTTAAGGTATCTTTCGTATCACAAAGTTCACGTCACACATAGAGCTTTAAAAAATATACGCCTTTTGCAAAATATTAGAAAAAGACACTCGATCGCTCATTACTAATTCAACATCAACTCTTACCCTTAGTTTCCTATTTATAGCTTACTGCATAGTAATATCGTCGACACTCATTTATTTAAAATGTTTTTCAAGTGATCCCAATTTAATACAAATGTATGTAAATTTATAAACCTTTTGTAAAGATAAAAAAAAAATAATAGATGATTCAAATATTATTAGGTATTTTGTAAAAAATGAAGGGATCTTATCCATATCGAGAAGTTTATTAAATGCATTTTATACGTTGGTTTGCCCTTAATCACAATAGGATAAATTAAATTTATAAAATTTTAATAAAGGATGATTTTGTAAATTTTTTGTACCGGTAGATTGGTCAGTTTCATTTATATTATAAAAAAAAACTTCATCATTTACTCAGACTTAAAGAATAACATTCTGATTGCATTAAAATAATGTTATCACAGAAGTATGCTTTCAACAAAATTAAAAAAAAATATTATTGGGTTGAAATCCGGTAAGAGTTAATTAAGAAAGCCCGAGTTCAGAAATTCGCTGGATCTCCTGAAAAACATTTTATTATTTACATTTCAGGACAGCATACCGAAAGTACATTAATTTCACAACGGGTTCGCTGACGATTTAGATAAAACTCTAACGTCAATAACATCGATAAATCAATACGGAAAAACACACGGGGCTAGCCGCCGGCGCAATCAGTAACGGTTTCCAGTGGCTAAGCAAGTCAACGAGGTAATTAAAATTCTTTAAAACTGCTCAAACGAAGCGTTAAACTTCAATAACGCTCGGGAACTTTGCCTTGTTCACCCCTGAACTGGGAATAAATTTTTCGTTATAGGTGCAACGCCGATATGCGTTATATTTTCACAAAGTGTTTAATCTTGCCAACAGTGACATAATGCTTTAACGATTTTTTTCTTTCTTGGAGTAAAAGCTTTGACACGAGAGCTTTTTTCCTCGAGGATAAAATATCGTTGCCGATTAGGCTGATAATGATTGTTAAAAATGATTGTAAATTTAATATGAGCTGCAAATTGCTGCAATAATTACTTGATTGCAGGAAAATAATTTTCAAATACTAGTTTCAGTGTAAAAATCCGAATTTTATTCGAAAAATATATATTTAAACCATTGATAAAACTAGAGATTCGGTAGTGAGCTTTATTTGCTTTTAAATTGTAATTCAAATTTATTTTTTTATTTTTTTCTTCACTTTATAAAATATACTTTATTATAGCTATTCAAATAATTTTGATGCATACAATTTTCTAACTTATTCTTTTTCAAGACGATTATCTTGTGTAGTATGAAACATATATAACTATATATCTACTCATTTTTATAATTACTTCTATCTTACAGTGAGCGATAATCATAAGGTCTCGTAAGTTGCGCTTCAGGACGTTCTGTATACATATACAAATTATTACAAGTTCACCTGCAACTGTTTTATGCCAGTTTCAAGTGATTTTAGTTTTATATCATATCATTTTCTTTTAATTAATCACAAAGAATTATTGATTTTTCTCTCCTCATTCCTAATACGTATTTTAGAGATTTCGTTGGATAATTAGCAATCTCGTGTCAAATGCTTCATCGTTTACGAGTACAAATACAAAATAAATACTTACATAAAAATAGACGAAGAAGTTTTTCATGAAATACCAACATCAATTCAATAAAGAAACCAATTGATCAATTTTATCATGAATTTTAAAAGACAAATGTACGTGAATGATTTGTACTTATTTTTTTTTATACGTGTTACTTTATCATCATTTTACAAACACTTACGTTTGAAAAATCCTTTTAAAAATTGAGGAAACAATCCACCTCCTATAATCATTTTACACCACGCTCGTTCTACGAGAAATTAATATGTAAACTAATAAACTTGCCTCGAGGCTTCACCGCGCCTCTTGATTAAATTTGTACACATTAAGTTTAGGGTTAAAAAATTGGAAACAGGATACAGCAACGAAAAAATTACACGTCTCACTTGATACTCAAGACACTTAAATCGGTCTTTCATGAAGTCTTCTCCCCCTGTATGCGTACCTACATACTAACTAGTTTATAACTACGTAACTACATGGGTCGAACCACGAGCAATCAGTCGACCGTAATGCTCTCGCGACTATCTCGTTAATCCAGGAGATTCGCGATACAGTCCGCTTCGTTCTAAATTTCTTTTTGTCCTCGTCCTCCGTCTCGCCTCCTTATCTATCTCTTATATACTGCAATGTCCTTGTGCGCTGCCCGCGGGGTTGAGTCCCGGGGCTCCTTTTAGGGTTTCGGAGTGCAAGAAGTCATTATTGTTCTCCGGTACTCGGCGGTGATGAACCGACGGGGCGCTTATCTCAGCCCGCCGATCCCAATTTGGCGTCTTTTTTCAGCCGCCAGCGCCACCATGGTCATAGAGTCGTTCTGCAAATAGATGAACTATTATAAAAAATGTGAAGGACAAAACGTAAATTGTATATTACGTTTTACCTATTGTTACCCTTATAAAAAATATCTGCAGAAATTCTGCATAATTTATGCATAATTTATGCAGATATTTTTCGTAAGGGTACTGATACTAGTTTTTAGTTTACTTGATATTTTAGTAATTTTTATTAGCTAATACAATGTTCTAAATACTCTCATTTATTAATAAAATGTTAAGAAAGTTTCTGTCGCACAATGTATTTTCCTCACTAAAAAATGCTGTTAATAAAAAAGATTATTAAAGAATCCACGCTCATCTGTGCATTCTTTTGTGGTATACTTCTTTTGAAATATTTCATTAATTATTTCAAAATTTTAAAAAGAATGTCAACAATTCTGCAAATTTGCATGTTTAATTTCTGTTAAAGAAAAGTTTTAAATTTGCAAATTGAAATGTTTACTACAAAGCAACCTAAGCAATTTACAGCAAAATTTATAAGAGTAAGCTATTATTTGCTGCTGTAGCTCTTTTCTTGTACCTTACAAGTAAATCTCTTGGAAAATTCGTTTACGTTTCTAAAGGTCTTACAAAATATTTACGAAAGAAAAACGGAAGAATAAGTTAAAGAAAGGCATAGAAAATCGTATTAACCGGATGCAAACAAACTTCACGCGTTAAATGGAAGAATGAATGAACAAAATGAAATTCTAACAGCTAAATAAGAAATGTATAAACATTTGAAAAATTATACTTTTCAGTCTTATAGTAATAGTATTTATAATTTTACAAAAAGCTCTTTTCATATTGATTGGATAAAAAAAACGATTAATTGTTGAAAATTGAATTTAATAGAAATCTTAAAATAAGGGCTGAAATAATTTCAATTGCTTTCCAAAACTATATATTATATCTAAATTAATTATAATATTATTTAAACAGCGAACAGTTTGAAGAAGTATAAAGAATATTTATACTAAGAAAAGAACTGAAGAAGTATACAAATTTTTTTAGATATTTCTTGTTATTGCATATTTGATATTATTTGTTTGGCAAATACCAGTATTGTGGCTTTAATTTAATTAACAGGTTTCGATAATTGATCATGGTCAAGATATTAACCTAGATTCCGATCGAACACTAAAATAAACACACGATGCCAAGTTTGTACGTACTTAGCTTAGCTTTGGAAACAATTAATTAATGCTCTTGCTCTGGGACAGTTTCTGAAAATTCAATTCAGCCAATATTTTGGAGTATCAGTACAGTTTATGGTAAATCTGTAGCTTGATTATTATGAGGAACAATTTTGTTTCATCGTTCTTTTTAACATTTGACTTTTCTTTGAATATTTTTAAAAGTTAATGTCCATTTGTCTAAAAATAGAAAACCTTAAGAATTATTTAAATATCTCATAAATGGATATTTATTCAATTCGTGACATTCTAAGATGTTATGCTTTCATTAATGCAGCATAGCGGTTATGACAAGGATCTTGTTATTTCTACAGCGATATTATTCGATCAAGAGAATATAAGTTGATGTAGATACAGCATAATGATTAAATTGATATTAGTTAAAATGTTGTGCGAATCAATGTTTATTTAAGAAAATTCATCAGGATTTACTTTATTTATATATAGTGATTATCAAAGTAATATAAAATTTAGTTTTATTGAATACTTTGAAAAAAAAACGGATTATAATCTACTTTTCGGATTTAATTTCCTATATGAAATAATTAACCCAGTGACCTAGTTGCTTTTTCTCGTATTTTGAATATGATTTTAAAATGCCTTATAAATTCATCAATGCAGATGCTTTATCGTGACAGAAAGTGTTATAGCTATTGTAAAGCTCTGTACAATATTGTTATTAAATAGTGATTTATTTACTCAGCGGGTCGATCAGGCGGAGGCATATTTCCACCTCGACAGCATAGCCTAATCCAGCCAGCCCCTGGCCTAATCTCTGCTTCCTCCACTTCTATGACTGCAAAAAAAGTTGAACATATGACATTGAAGTAACATTCATTAAGCACTCATTACGATAAAATAAAGAATTACTTGTTCGCATAAAATAACAAGTGGTTACTAAAACTAACTTTAAAGCGGTTTCAAAAATGTAATATTCATAAGAGACTATGAACCCCCAGAGTTAGTTATCCGAGCAATCCCTCTTTAGGTATTATATAAACCGCAGTTTACAAAGGATGATTTGCGTAAGTGAAAACTTAACAATGATAGCGGAGTTTGAACTTCCAGGAGCATTAGGTAAGTTTCCTGTAGTCATTTGCAAAAGAATACGTAAACTTTCAAGCCCAGCAAATTCATTATAAAGTGCTCCATAAACTTTGTAATAGAAGAATTAATGAAATGCTTAAATTTGTTCTTTTTGTGGAAACGTTTTGTATTACTTATTTTCTTATCTTTATTGTTTTTTTAATAATTATTAGATTATTTAAAACTTTAAACTGTTTCAAAAGCAAAAGAATAAAAATATAAATACTTGGTTAAATAATGTATATTTCCATTTTGCAAGTCGAGTTCAATTATCGCGTTGGTACATCAGTAGTTTCGGTTAATCCGAGAATATTAAACCGCAATATACTGTTTACCCGAGTAAGTAAGCCAAGAGTTGTGTAGGAATATGTTTTCCTTTTTTTTTTGTAGCACCGAGTCGCATTGAATGGCAAAGTTTACTTTGATACATTTCTATGAAAGGTAACTGCTTACAATGTCAATGGCTACTGCTTTTTGAATTTTAAATGAAAACTGCGCAGTATAAAGACAGAAGGAATTTTAACCGCCAGTTGGCACACAAATTTTCTCCCTTCGTTACAACGCCGACACATTAACAAAAACTGTTCAAATCGAAAATTAAAAGAAATGTTGAAACTTACTTTCTATACTTCGGTTTTTCGGAAAATACCCTTCTCTTTCGGAGATTTCATAAAGTGTGTTTTTTTTTTTAATTTAAAGCTTTTTTTTATTAGGAATGACCAAGTGTACTCGTTATCTCTTTGAGGGGCAAAAGTAGTACAGATAAGGCTTCTTACAGGAAATTGCAACTGTTTAAATTTTCAATCCTCTATTTTTAGGTTCTTTTAACGATATATTTTATAATTACACCAATATTAAAAAGAGAAAATTATCCCACCTGATGCCATTCTATGGGGCTGGCAACCACTTATCGTTGATTGGCGCCTTGTTAGATCGGTACCTCGTACTGACATATATACTGAAATAGTCTTATCCAGAGCTAACCTTACCTATAATATAACAAAAAATATAAAAGAAAAAATCCTGTCAAAAGTATAATTATTTACATAATTTATTTTCTCTTTTAAGTAAAAGTAAATAAAATACATATATATCATTTACGTAACTAACAGAAACAACTACTCCGCGGGAAAAACTCCCTACTGTGTAATATAATTATCTTTTCTCTCAACTTAAACCAGTAACCAATAATGTGATCCAATACCGGTAGCAGTGTCGTTGCAACATTGCAGAGTATAAACCACAAGAATTACAACTTCCTTGAAACAATGTTGGTGTAAAGTGGACAACACAATTAAAAGTATAAAGAATGAAAAATCATTTTATGTTAGAATCGAGTGGTTTTTACTTGTCTACAAAGTTGATAAAAGCATCGCTTATAAAATTGCATAAAAAATGATGCATTTCTAAAATACTTGCCTATAAAACACGAAACGTTTCGTGTGCGAAAACAATTCGAAGCTCGGGGGAATAAGAGACGGGGATAAAAATCTTGGCTTTGACTCCTCGAGGAACCGTCGAACAAAGAGTCCCTTCAACTATTCAAGCAACAGTAAAAATTCATCGGCTACTGCGGGGTATGGAACTCCCATCAAAGCTCGCGAAGCGAATGTGGCCTGAAATTTTCATTAGTTCCCTCGACTCGCACGTCGCTGTCGCATTCGATCGAGCCATTATTGCGTTATTCGCTTACACGCGCGCAGTGCAAGCTCGTGACCATAGCTATTTCGAAAAGCCGCGAGTGACCAACGTTTCAGGGAAAATCCTTTGTTTGAATTGCCAATCGAGTGGAAAGCAAAATTAATTATTTTCTTTGCAGAAATACGGCTCTGAAGATTGTAACGGATTTTAGAAGTATGTACATTTTTTCATTTAATTTACTAATCACGTGTTTTGTAATAAGTGCAAAGTTCTAAAAAAATATTTTAAAACCACATTTCTTTTTTAGTTATTGAGTTGCATTATACGATGGCTTGGATAAAACTATTTTAACTCTGTCGCGACTGCAGGTACAGGGTTTTCTACTTTACTGCTGTAACTTCGTTTCCGTATTCACATTTAGATCTTTTCTCAAATTATGCATCTTTGAATATGTGGACATTTTTAACAGGATTTTTTTTATTCATAATTACTTGTAGGTATATGTAATGTTTGAGAAGATAAATCCTTTTACTTGATTATAATACCATCAAAGATTTTACTTAATTTCATTATAAAAAAAACAACAAACAAATTTAACTATTTTTTAAGACTAATTCGTTTTTGTTATTTTTGTCAATTAAATGTCACTTTTAATGCATTCTCACACTTAAATAGTTTCGAGTTTTCAGCAGTGGTATACACTGATTATAGTTAATTAACATATAAATTGGTTCTAAAAGTTTTTAGCATTGTATACACTTGTAGAAGTTTTAATTACCGGATCACTTATTTTCAAGCGGGTCAGTTGTTCGTTTGTTCAATGACGTTTGGTGCTATAAATAAATATAAATCAGGCGATTTTGTACAACAAATGGAAGAAGGAAAATTACACGAAATTTGTTTTCAATTTTCAATCATCATAAACGCATTATTTTACAGATCACGTACCAAGTTATCTATACAGAACAAGTTCTTTGTATTTATAAGTTTTGAATCAAAAAGTGGTAAATTTGAAATCAATGAGAAAATAATAAATCAATCTTGAAAACATTGGTGATGTATAATTAAATTCAATAACGGATTACTTTGAAAATTTGAGAGTTACATTTTCCGGAAATATTGATTTTGCAGATTATTGTAACTATTGCTAATCAATATATTATACAATTTTATGGAATTTCATTAATTAAGCTGCTATCTTTATAATTCATAGTTGAGTATCTGTCTATTTTTCTTTCAGTCCATACTTCTATTGGTTGTTTTTGTCTCGGTCTGTTTTTGATGGTGCATTTTTAAGGATGGCAAACTCAGCTTCGTTTTTTTATGAAGGGCATCCATAAAATTACAAGAGTACTCGTGTATAAATTTATTGTATCACTCATTCGTTTCACCCATTCGATTCTAAAAGTAACGGATCAATTCTTGCCAATCCTTACTCCAGGAACATAAAAGTTATCCCATATTTCCTCGGCGCAACGCAGTTGTTCTCCACTGGGATTTTACGAGGTTCGAACGTAACTTCATTTGACACTCAGACGACAACGATTTAATTAGTATCGATCTCGATACTTTAATCGATCAATCCCTCATCTTCCGCCGAGCGGTGGCGCACCAATACCCCGGTGCAGCGTTCCCGCTATCTCGGCCCGCCAGCCCGATGAGCACGAAGAGTACGTTTTTAATGAGATTCATGATTCCGCCGACAGTTTGTTTGTTCGGTGGCTGCTCATGCATACGCAACAACGCGCCGGCGGGCCGGCTTTCGTTCCCTCGGCGCTGCTCCGCGGCCGTCGGGGATCGACAAGGCGCGTCCCACCGCGTCGGTCTCTGCACCGCAGCACCGCACTTTTCTCACCCCGGAGCCCGGCTCGCCGCGTCTTACCGAATACCGCTATTCGTCATTTTAGCTCTATTTCGCGCAGTTTGATCTCTCTAAATCTAAATAAGTGAAATGTCACATATTTTACGTGCATATGCACATGTTGGTCAAGTGCATAGTCGTCCACGTAGAATAAGTGAATATTCACATTTTTAATAAGTGAATACGTCCACAGTTTGA
>JAXIUT010044144.1:0-12040 GCA_035586675.1 Eurytoma californica | reverse complement strand
AAAAACATATTATAAATGTTTTTTGAGGTGTTTGGAAGCGAAATACAGTATTTTTGAAAAATGTCCGTGCGGATGTACGTGTGTGTGTGTGTGTGTATGTATGTATACGCCTAGATCTCAGCTTCTACACGGTGGATTTCAATCTGTGAATGCTCATTCTTTTTGTTTTTTTTGTATCATGGGGGGACAAAAAATTTTGTTGATTCATGTTTTTTTAATCGTCATTTTTTCATTTTCGAAAAACGATTTTTTGTATTGACTTGAAATTTACAGGATTTTTTTAATAAGTAATGTAAGTTTAAAAAAATCTGGTTAAACGTAAAAACCCAAATTTTTTTAATTAAAGCTTAAAAATTGTATAGATCTTAATAGTGTAATTCCAAATTATATTTTCTAAGAATATTTATTATTTTTTAATTGATCTACGTCGGCGTGTACTTATTCGCCTACAAACTTAGTCACAGAAAATCCCCGCGCTGAAAGAGCAATAATAATACAAAATTGACCACCCGGAAAAAGTTTTGATTATACAAGCAAAAATAATGATTGTCGCAACAAATTTTTTTGCTATCTCCAGTGGTCATCGATTACTGCTAAATATATACTAATGTAGCATCCAAATTTGTTGATTAGATGGCGCCGTGATTATCCTACAGCAAATTTAGTTACTCATCCAAAAAGTCCAAAATCTCATTTTTGCCTTTTGATTTTGTTTTTAATCACTTTCAATTTTAAACATTGTTATATATGCCCAGTATTCTTGGGATTAGATGTCCAGTTTGGTAAAAGCTATTCTCAATTTTGTGGAAATTGCCGTAAACGTTATAAAAATGATTAATTTACTTGCTCTTGAAAATTGGCTCATTTATGAAAAATTACTCTCATTTTTTCACGTAATTTGCAAAACTGGAATTTTACTATATCATCAATTACAAAATTGGTACGTACTTAGTAATTTTTTAACTTTTTGGACCCGATAACCCAGATTGGAAAAAATTCTGTACTATTTACTTGGACAGTAACAGAGTTCCGGTTCACTAATTTTGTTGAAAGTTTGAGCATTTCATTATTTAATGATAGCTCAGCTCCCACGAATCCTAGAGAATTTATCAAAAAGCAAACAAAAGCAGAAAAAAGAACGATAATTCGAGAGGTATATTAAAAAAACTCAATTGCTTGAAAAATTATATAAAATTAAATACGAGTATACGTTGTAATGTGTATTCATATTTTATATTCTTTTTTATGTAGTTTTTAATACTCATATTTAATTGCACATAATTTTTCAAGCAATTGAGATTTTTTAATATACAGCATCTCAAATAACCGTGTTTCTATCTGCTTTTGTTTGCTTTTTAGATTTACGCTTTAGGATTTATGAGAACTGTGTTATCATCAAATAAAGAAATATGAAATTTTTGTGAAAAACAATTTTAAAGGAACCACTGTGTCGAAAATTTCGAGCGATAGACTCTATACTAATTCTTTGGCTTTCTTCATATTTTGGCATAAGAATAACTTTTTCTCTCTTTATTCCACGATTGTTATCCACTTAGTAACTTTTACTAGACAATTAAACAAATAGAGATTTGTCTAATTGTCTAGTAAAAATTACTATGCGGTTAGTAATTTTAGAATCAATTAATCTGATTAATCAAAAATATCACACAACAGTTATGTAGTTATATATAGAATCATCATCCAAAAATGATTGTACATGAACATACATAATTATGTGATCGTGTATGTTCATTAATAGTCAAATTGGGATTATATGGTTGTTATGATTCACTTATATACGGTAGGAATGAAGAGGGCGCGATTTCGGTTTGGGTTCAAGAATCGGGCCGTTTCGTTTCGTTTTTATTTCAAGAAAGATGTCATTTCGTTTCGTTTTTCTTTCAAGTACGATGCTATTTCTGTCAAAAATTAGTGTAGTCAGCCTTAAAAATAACGATTATTACGTAAATAAAAAATTATTACACAAAATGTACAGTATTTGATACATGTCCGTTCACACATATTTTTACACGCCGCATTTTTTATTTATTAATATTTTTCCATATCATTAATTTCGAAAAATAAAAAAGTAAGTATTTAAAGAAAAGTATGTAACTTTGATTAAAATTTTGTCTCCATAATCGTTTCAGAACAAACCTAAATAATTACCAGAAACAAAAAATATCAATTAAATTATTAAGTATCTTCTGAAATAGCATCTGTCTTAAAATATAAACGAAGTGACATATTTTTCGAACCTAAAGCTGAATGACAATTTCTCCGTTCCAAACGTCGTTATAACAATCTATAATTTGATCTCTTCATAGTAACAAACTATATTTATGTAGAGGCATAATCTAAACGTGATTACACAATATACACATAATTATATGCATATTCGAACATATTATCCACAAACAGGTAATCCGCACAAGATCATACCGTCGTTCCTAACGAAGAAAAAGCACATTTCAAAAAAAGCCTATTTTAATTTGCCTATTTTTAAGCACTAGAGTAAACTCTTTTAAAACCTGATAAACTTAGGGTATCATACGAATGATACCTCAAATTCACCAGGTTCGGGAAGCATATTCAAACATATTATCCACAAACAGGTAATCTGCACAAGATCATACCGTCGCTCCTAACGAAGAAAAAGCACATTTCAAAATAAGCCTATTTTAATTTGCCTTTTTTTAAGCACGAGAGTAAAGTAAACTCTTTTAAAACCTGATAAACTTAGGGTATCATACGAATGATACCTCAAATTCACCAGGTTCTGTAAGAGTTCACTTTTCTCCAGTGCTTTAAAAATGACAAATTAAAATTGGCCTTTTTTGAAATGCGCCTTTCTTCCTTAGGTACGTCGATCATAATCAATTTTGCACGCGCGCCTCGCGATTGATCCGCGAGCGAGAGAGATCAATGTGCACCTCGTGAAATCGCGCACTTATTAGGCCTATACGGAGTATCGAGAGAGCGGACGAACCTGCGGGCCTCGTTATAGCCGGAGCGCGCGCCGATCGGTACTGTACGCGCGGCAACGGCGGCGCGCCGGCTCCCCGTTCCGCTCGCGAGTGGGCGTTTGGAGAACGAAATATTTAGAGCTCGGGGGCAAGTGGATGCGACGAGGCCCGCCGGCGGCATGTTGCGCAAGGGCCACGGGATGCTCGTGATGAATGATTTTTCGTCGGCCCGGCATGTATTTATACGCGGAATTGCAGCAGCCGGGGCGCGAGGCGGGGATCACGCGCGCCGGTTATCCAAGACGCGCCTTATTAATTCGACGCTTATTTTCGAGTTCGATGAAAGTGTTTTTTTTGCGTTAAGGAAAATATTTTTTATATAAGTAAAATTCGTCCACACTATCTAAAGTTTATTTAGTGAAAAACCACTGCAATTAGTGGGATTCCACTAAAAAGTAGTCAAAAGAGCTCTACTATTCCAGTTCCAATAATATTAGCGGTTTTTTACTAATTCAATTTTAGAGGGTATGCACTTATTTAACGTGAATAGTGGTTCACTTATTCAAATTTAGATGGCGCGGTACAGAAAATTTCTTCAATTTGCGATTTTTTATGCCGAAAAAAATAAACTGAAAAATGCTTTGCATAAATACATGTATTTATTTATTTATTCAATATTAAACGGGCATTTCATTTTCTTAAAGAATAACAGTAAGATAATAAAGTTATAATAATAAGGTTAATAATTACAGAAACAATTTAATTAAATACACTAAACAAACTAATTGATGAGTGAAATTCATTTGTTAAAAATTAATTGAGATGGCGTACTGGAAACATGAAAAAAATTATCAATTTTCCACAGTTACTGTAATTTTTACAACAAAAATTGTAATTTTTCAAAATTTATGGTCATTTTTAATTGTGTCCACCATCAAAAATTCACCTACTTAGTACATTTTCCTATTTTATTCTGTGCAATTTATTTTAAGAACTGAATAATCGACTTTTTCTTAAATTAAGATGCGCTGTTATTAAATAAGAAATGTTCTGAATTTAAGAATACATTTCTTAAATTTAGATTTCGTAATCTGAGTAGAATTAGCCTCTTGGCTGTGAGTTCCCATTTATTTAACGAGTTGTTAATCGGTAGCGTAGGCGTCAGGATTATTATTTTTCTTAAAATATGTAAGTGCATTTCTTAAGATTAGAAAATGCATTTTTTGAAAGCATCTTTTTTAACCAAGTTTTGACTCATAAAATAATTAAAAAATTCCCCTTTTTCTGTGTATTTTATAGCGATTGATTTAATGTACTGGATATAAGGATGCAGACTACTCGAGATTTTTTTATTTTGTGTAATAGACACTACGAAAAATAAGAAAATTAGCTTTCAAGACCCTTTAGAACCTGAAAGAGAAAATCCACCCTTTTTTCAAAATAGTCCTGACGATGTAATATTTCATCTTCGTACTCAGAATTGAAGATATAATTTCTAATGTAATTAATAAAATGATTTATGGTGTCGAATTGTAAGTCATTTTTAAGAAAATCAACACCAATTTTTGACGATTTTCGAGTGTCTCCATTGTTAAATTGATATTTTAATTTTCCTGTTTAACATAAATATAAAAATATTATTAAAGGAAGTAAATCTAAAATTATGTTTCAGGAAGCTAAGTGCCAGTCTATTGGCATTTCTGCTCCCTCCCTGAGGAATCTTTATATTTTTTTATTTGAACATAAAATTGTATTAAAATAACATTACTTTTTTGATTTAAGATCTTTTTTGTTTCAACATCGTAAAATCATATCGTATTTTAACAAACGCTATTCAGCCAACTGAATATTTTCTCAATATATTCGTTAAAGGCATTCACTTGGCGTTTTTTTTATTTTTCATTCACGGAAGGCGAGACACGTACTGCTCTGGGTTTTCCGTACATTGAACGAACAGTTGCGTAAATATTAGTTATATTAGTTTTTTAAAAATTAATGCATTAAAAAAATAATTTTAATTTATTTTCAAAGTTTTTTCAATCCATCGTGCACGCAAATTTATTTTTGTATACAATTTTCGCTTTCTTTTTTTACAAAAACGAAATGAACATTACCTACTTTAAGGTGGCTTCTACCCAAATTTTTACCAAAAAATCTATTTTTTTATTATTTCATAAAAATGTTCTTTAACTCCTTAGGAATCTAGAAACGTATCCATTATATCAGAAAAAAATGTTCAGTGATGAATGATTAATTTTCAATAATTCCGTAATTACATACGGTTTTTTTTATAAAACCTATGTTTTCTCAGCTTCTTTTTTCTTTCCTTGAAATAGTCCTTGTGTATTAGAAATTAACTAATTTGGTTGGAATTTTTAATTTTGAAAGATGAGTTCTATCTGAGCAGAACGGCTTGAGTACTTTTCTGAATTTCATCGATGGTTTATTTAGCTGTTTGTGGGTATAAGTGAAAAACACACGTTTTTAAACTTTTTATAAAAAGAAACTGATGTCACAATTTTTTTATCAATTTAAAAAGGCTAAAATTTGGCCTAGCCAATTTTGTTGTATTGTATTCATCAAAGCTCGAACAATTTTTTTGGCTGATGAAAAATATTATGGCAGGCGCAGGGAGAATTTTGAAAATTGCTTACTTTTAGAGAGAAAAAAATACATTATATTGAATCACTATAATAATAAACATCTAAATCACTTGAAAATTGGTTTGTAATTACACAAAATGAGTACAAATAGAAATACGAATTATTTTTTAGAAATAGAAATAAAATATTTTTTGGGTAAAGAGCTACCGTAACTTAAATAATAATTCATATTTCGCACGAACTCACTAGAAGAGTACCAGACCTCCGGATCACAGATTGTTTTAAAACTTTGAACATGGTTTTATTATGCCGAAATATGAGGAAAGCCAAAATATTAGGGTCTAACGCTCAAAATTATTGACACAGGAGGTCCCTAAAATTATTTTACCTTAAACTGACGTATTGCATTATTTGACGATAATTCTGCTTCCATAAAAGCTAAAGAATACACTAAAAAATGAAACAAAAGAAGAGAAAAAGACCGATAAATTGAGGGGCTGTGCGTTAAAAAGTATCGATTCGTTCAAAAGTTATGTACAGTTAAATATGAGCATCAAAAACTATATAAAAACTTAATAATTAACATTATCACGTTATTTATGATACTCATATTTAACTGTACATGACTTTTGAACGAATCGATATTTTTTAACGCACAGCCCCTCAAATTATCGGTATTTTTCTCTTCCTTTGTTTCATTTTTTAGTGTATTCTCTAGCATTTATGGAAGCCGGGTTATCGTCAAATAATGCACTACGTCATTTTAAGGTAAAATAACTTTAGGGACCTCCTGTGTCAATAATTTTGAGCGTTAGACCCTAATATTTTGTCTTTCTTCATATTTTGGCATAATAATAAAACCATGTTCAAAGTTTTAAAACAATCTGTGATCCGGAGGTCTGGTACTCTCCTAGTCAGTTAAAGATTTTTAAACATTCGGTCGCTTTCTTACAAGAGTAAAAGTAATGTCTCGAACGAACTAGACAGTACGTTATCTTTCTCAAGTAAAATTTCCCCTCCTCTTAGGCTTATGTGGCTCGCCGATAGGATCCGCGCAATTAAAGCGCGTAAAGCGAGCAGCGCGACGTCGAGCCTAAAACTAAGTAGTGCGAGGCAGCTATGTATCGAAGCCTCAGATCGGCTTAAAACATCGATCAACGGCACCGATAAAATTCAGGCAATTTTAAACAGTCTCAAGGCCAAAAGTGTCAACGCGATAAGGCGCCAATTTTTTTTCCAAAGAAAATTGAACTCGAGCGTTACGGTAAATTTCCTTAACGACGACAATGGGACAAGTGCCTAAAACCGATGTGCAAACAGCGAGCGATAAAAAGGTGCGTTCCTCGCTAATCGGGGCGATCGAGCGATTCGCCGAGTATTTGCGAAACCTCAAGCCTAAGCCCCCAGCTTAGTGGGGGATCTGGCAGCCTCGAGGCTTTAGGCTTCGGCTCCGGCGATCCTTATCGCCGGCCCCTTATCGATAAAATGCCTTCGCGCGCTCGTCAATTGTGTCGCGCGTGCGGCTGTTAACGCCTTACACGCATCTTTGCAGCCTATTTCGACTTTTTTTTTCTTCTTTTGTTAATTAATTGCGCTGATACCGATGGAACGCTGTTTGCGTGACGTTTCGAGTGTTTACTCGCGCGGCCGCTTAACGACAGCCTTTTTTTTATAATTCAAGATCTAAAACGCTTGTCATCTGCTGACACTTCGTTTTAGAAGTGTTCTTGTGTTTCAAAGAGGTAGCCCGAGTTCCTAAAGTAACTTTATCAATGAAACGCGCTTCTTTTATAAAATGTAATTTTTTTTAAGGAGAATAATTTTTTTAATACTAACTGGCAATTACACTGCGCTTGAAGCACTAAACTTTTTTTCATTAACTCTTATTGAAATTCAGAAAAATAAGTAAATATTGACAAATAATTTTTCCTTTTTAAAAAAATATTCATTATACCTACACTTACACCGAATAAGAGGTTGTGATGTATTTTAAAATTTAAGATTAATTTAATTAGAATTTAAATCAGAACAACATTTATTGTTCATTTTTTATTATAATTTCGCAATAATTAAAAAAAAATCAAAACTTAATTATTATTAAACATAAATTTCTTGGATGATGCAAATTGAAATATTGAATTCATGTAAAAATGTTTTGAATTTTGGCGCCATTCTGTCGGTTGTTTATTCATTAACCTATAAAATTGGATATATCTAAAAAATTACCGCGCCAATTTAGTATACACTTTAGTCTGAGGTATAGATATATTGAGAAGAAATTGGAAATTATTTAACATTGTTAATCACTAGGGTAATAATATAAATTCTTTTAAAAGTATTGTATCCAAGACACTATATCTGTTTTATATAGTAATACAGCAATGTAAAAATGATATGTTTTCAAAACGCTTTATTTTCAGTGAGACTTGTTAAGAAATATATTTCGCAGCAAATGAAATATATTTAGTGAGGTGGCCCACTATGCCCCGAAGGTTCACATTGCCCCACGGCCCTCTATGCCCCGCTCTCGCCTATATAAACGGAGTAATATCGTTTATTTTCTAAAATAATAAAATAAATAAAATAAAAGCTCAAGAGCAGATTCATTTTGCAAATTACTGCCAAACAGACAATAATAATGAAAAAGAAATATAATAATAATCAACTGCTAAGTACTCCTCAATCAATCTCAATGCGAGTAACACCTTCTAACGACAATAAATGGATTTTTTTATAAAGATATTATTTCAGGTGGGAGATATAAAATGAATCATTAAAAAAAATACTATAATCCTTGCAATATTTACACGGTGAAAATGGTTCAATATACATTACTCTCATTTTTTTGTTAAAATTAAAATTTTGTTAGGTAATTTTCGAACCAAATGACTTGTTGGTAAATATTACTCACAACTTGGTAAAAATTGCCACAAACTAGATAAAAATTACCGCGTTTCTGAGTATGTTTTACAATGTTGATTGATAATTTTTACCAACCAGATCGCTTAATCTCAAGATTACTAGAAAAATTGTAATTTTTATCGAACCATTCTCCCCGTGTACAGCTTTGACAGTAAAATTTGCCAAGACTATATTAATTTTTACAATAATAATAATATTTGTTTTTGTACTTTAAGTCTACCTCGATATGGACCAGCGGATCTTCAAGAATTCATAGTAAATTTGTCCTGCGTTATTATCTTTCATTGATGTGAATTATTTTCAATTAAAACGAATGATGATGTACATTTTAAATTCGATTCGCCGAATTGGGTTCGCTCGTGTGTTTTCGGTTCGGCGCGAGCGTGAGATCGATCCTTGAATATTTTTTTTGTGCGAGTCGAACTTATTGGTTTATGTACATGCTCTTTAAAATCTTGCGCAATATGTGTATTACTCGATCCGCTGCTGCAACGTCGAACGAACTTTTGAAATTTCTTTTTTTGTTTGGAAACAATAAAAAAACGTTGCGCCATTTACGCATTGGCTGAGTTACTTGTTCTTTTTTCCTTGTTCGATTGTATCTTTACAATGACTATGTATCGCAGTTAACAGTTGCCTTCTTAAGGATAACTGCATTCATTATCTATTTCTAATTATTTGCGCATAATTTATTTTAGTAATAAATTTTAAAAAGTTTACAAAGAATTTATATGTATAAAAAAAAATATTGTAAAATTAATATAAGTAGTAAGAGGAATTAAGCTATCAAGTGACATATTATTGTATACTATATGTATTCATTTTATTTAAAGAAGTGTTAAAAGTAACTTTAAATTCAATCTGTTTGCGCAAAATAACAAAGTGCAGATTATTTGAGATATTTTAAATACAGTGATGTTTATTTTTACACATTTGTAATTATGTAAACATACAAAACGAGGTGATATTGCTGATGTTAGAATTTTTTTTCCAAAGACAAATAAAGAAAGCTAATTTTGTATTGCCAAGCAGGCAGCCGTATAAAGACGATTTAAAGTGTGGGCTGCCAGGGAAATCCCAGGAAACTAATCGCAAGGAACAAATAAACCTTTTATTATAGGTGTATAATATATATAGAATGACGATTCAAACTGTACCTAAATGAGTTTCTCTCCTTGACTCAACAATTCTGAAATAGTCTGTAACTTAATTTATAGTAGGTAAAAAATTTACACTGCACGGATGAATTTAAAATTTTTTGTTGTTATGAATAATCGAGAATTATGTACCTTCGTTAAAACTGATAATAAAATTTGAAGATTTTTAGAAAAATAAACTTCTTGAAAAATTAAATTTTTCTAATAAATTGAGATTCTCCTGGAACTGGGTTTATCATTTGTACTATTAGTTGAGGCGAGTAAGACTTTGAAACATTGCACGATGCAGCTATTCACATGCTGCATTTACCATACGTATGCAGTTCATAGGATGGCGTAATAAGTGAATGGTGTCCTGAATAAAAGTGAAAATATCAACATTCTTTGTATCTATTAAAAGGCTCATTTAAGGTTGCACTGGCAAAAGCCTTATATTGTGTACAATTCACGACTGCGGCATACATATAATAAGTACATATATTGTATATGAATATGCACAATCGGTTTCAAAAGTTAAGAAAATAAGAAAATAAAAAAATTAAGAAAATAGTTTCACGTTCATCCACGCTAAATTTTGCACTTTTAAGAAACAGGCAATTTCCAAACTGAATATACAGAGAAGAAAAGAGTAGTTTAAGATTCGAAACTTTTTTAAAATTGTAAATTATTCTAAAAACAAATAAAATATTTATTAAATTATAGTTTAAAATATTCATTTCCATATTTTCCATGTGTATATGAATCATTTTGAAAAGAAATTTCAGTCTCGCAAAAACGATTTTTATGTCAAAATTAATTTTTGAATCTGACAGTACGGGCAGTAAAATTTTATAGACCGGCTCTACACTTGACCGCACTGCTACGTATCGCGATCGGCTTTTTACCACTTCAAAAAAATTTCATGAATTTAATAAGTCAGTGTTAAACGCACACGTGAATGTTTACGCGGGCGTAACCTAAGTCGACTCGAGGAATGTCAAATATTAGCGTGTTTCATTACGGTACTAAGTAAAAGAGGAGTTTAAAGTATACACAACAGATTGTTTTCCGTTTCCTCAACGGACGGATGAAAAACCGTTGCAATAACTCAACAATTCTTACTGTCCGCTTCGAGCTCATTTTACAGAGCAGTCAGATTCTTGGTGAGTTGTTGGATATAGAGAAAATTGATTAAAACATCTCAAATATCGAATGCGACTTTTTGCTATTGTTGCTTTTCTTTTATATCGTATCGAAGAAGATTTCTGTTTGGTCAAAATTGTTATTTTACTAAGAATCGTAGAAAAACACCACTGGTTCTCGTTTTTGAAGAAACAAAACTATATGAAAGAAATTGAATTGATTTGTCAAATTGACTATATTTGTTTTTTACTATATGAATAAATAATATTGCATTCAAATAAGTGAATATAAGTTACATATTTAATGTGAAATATTTTTAACTCAATGTAATTTTTGGCATACAGAACTCATGTCAAAAAGATTGGCATACATTATAGAAATAAAGTAATAAAATATAATTTGTGCATAATCTATCTAAATAAAATTTTTACTTATTTTTTTACATATTAATTGAGTATAGATTATGTAAAAGTCTCAAGAAGTCTTATAAAAAAGTAAGCAAAAAGTTGATTTATGTACTCTTTAAAGTTGAATTAGTGTAAAAAACTAAAAATTAGTAAACCGTTCTTTACTAATCTTCTATTAGAACAAATTGACATGATGAACATTTTATTAATTAATTAGTGGTATTTTACTAATTCAAATGTAGATTAAGCATTGATTATACACAAACTATGTCACTCCATTTCTATATAGATAAACAATGCACTATATGTACATGAATAATTTAATTAAAATAATTTAATTCAAATTATTCATTATATGGAAATTGAAGCAATTATTCACTTATTTAAGGGGAAACTCAATTTTTATCGAAAAATCTGAAATTTTTTAAAATTTAGGCATATTATAAGAGTTCCAATGAAGATAATATCCGAACATTGTTTATCGTACAAAAAAGTGTATGTACATTTTTTGTTATGGGTCGAGTGACATTACGGGCAGATTATTTTGAAAAATCTTCATTTTTCTAAAAAATGTTCACATATTTTCAAATAAATAGATAAAAATATCACATAATAGACTGCAAATTTATATTTTATCTAGTATTATTATACTGAATGGACAAAAAGTATTTTGAATGCAATTGGACTTCAAGAAAATTTTTTGTTTCAATTGGTAGAGTTCCCCCTTAAGTAAACTTTATTCCCAATAATCTCACCGGCTAAAAGAGATCTCTTCGTATATATAAAAGAATAGAATAGAATAGTTTATTATTGTAAATTCCATGTTTACAAATATTTAAAACTTCTAATACGTTATAAAATAT
>JAXIUT010044113.1:0-12049 GCA_035586675.1 Eurytoma californica | reverse complement strand
ACGCACTTGCGATAAGGAGTGGGAATAAGGAAATAAGGGGGGAATAAGGAAATAAGAGGAATAACAGCGGGAATAAGAAAATAAGACTTCTTATTCTCGAAACGTACTACCCTTTCGAAAATATCGGCTGCGCAATGCGCATGCGCAAGTGTATAAAGGATAGTACGTTTCGAGAATAAGAAGTCTTATTCTTCTTATTCCTGCTGTTATTCCTCTTATTTCCTTATTCCCCCTTATTTCCTTATTCCCACTCCTTATCGCAAGTGCGTGTAAAGGGCCTAAGCGCTTATTCTTATTCCTTACTCCTTACTCCATTTTAGCGTGTCGAGGGCCGGGGCCATATCTGTTCCTGTTCCTGGTCTTTGTGCTATGTTCTTTTGTGGCTGTATCAGCCCTTTAACTTTTTTATCTCTCTTTAAAGTTGGACTATGATGATATGGTCTAAAATAAATATATGTAAAATAAGAAAAAAAAAAAAAAAAAATTAAAATTATTAGTCTATTATTTATTATTCTTCTTTTTATGCCAAGGTCGATAGAAGTGTCATCAAAAAATATATTGATTTATTTATAAATGCGATTTGATGTGAATGAATTGAGGTTGTGTTTGTGGTTTGAAACATATAAAATTGCTTTTTTTTTTTAAACTTTTGAATAGTTATAGACTAATTAGGTTTGGGCACATAGCCTGGTACTATACCTACTAAAAAGAAAAAAAAAAAGAAAATCTGATGTTAAGATGTAATAACTTTTTTACCAGTATTTCAAGTTTAAAAATTATAGAACTTTTTAATTATAATATTTGTACTCAAAGATTTCTGAATTTTATTATTTTTCATCATGATGAACATGCTTGTGTTATCTGGTGTTGATGACTTAAGCAAACTACTAGTTTTGGATCCTTATTTAGGATTTTGCTCAAGGAAAATGATACAGGAAAATAAAGATAAACTTCCTCAAGAATTTTACGATGATTTAAATCAAATCCATGAATTCACAAAAAGAACAAAAAATATACATCAAAGTGTAGATCAGCTGTATAAACTGGCTAGTACCCACAGATTATTATACATATATAAAATTCCTAAAATAAAGTACTTCAAAGATCAAGTTCAGTTGTATTTAAATATAATACATGTTGATTCTCTCGTTCAATTTGAACCTTGCAATCAGTTTAAAAATGATGGAGAAGTAGGTATAAAAGTCGTAGCAACGCAGAATATAAAAAGAAATACCTTACTAAAATATTTGGTGGGTCGAAACGTACAACTGTCAGAAGCTGAAGATAAGTATCTGGAATCCAGCAAATTGGATTTTTCAGTAACTTACAGCTCATACCGTAAAAGAACTTCACTATTATTAGGGCCTGTGGCTCTGATTAATCATAGTTGCACACCAAATTGCAAATATGTTAGTATTAGTAAAACTATGGAGTCAATCAGAACAATAAGCGATATAAAAAAAGGGGAAGAGTTAGTACTTTATTACGCAAAACATTATTTTGGTCCAAATAATATCAACTGCGAATGCCAAACTTGCAAGAGGAAGTCATCTTTAAAACAAACTTTGCAAGGTAATAATTTAAATTATTTTATAGATTTACATGAATTTACGTTAAACTAGGTGGATTTACATAGGTTTGTATGGATATAAATGTACAATTATAATAATTTCGTACTTGAAGTATTGGGTTGTTGCGGAATAATAGATTATTTTGTATTATTAGTTAACTCCATGCATTTTACTGATTTCTGATCTTTATATTGTGATAAAATAGAAATGGTAGTTTAAACTTATTTGCTATTTATAACAATCATGCTGCACTTCAAAACAAATTAATTCTATTTTTCAAAAATCAAATATATAAATTTTCATAAGCATTACCAATTAAGATAAGCATATTTACAAGTAGTTTACTATAAATTTATTTATTTATCCAGAGTATATTACATTTGTAATCTTGCAGAGGAAAATAAATTTCCAGTTTCCGAGTTCAGATTTAAAAAACTTGCAAAACTAAGTTTCTAAGTTAGTTTTGTTATTTTTTGTTTTGCTACTTCTTTCCAAAAAAGGTCTTTATTTCTATAAAATATACAATGTAGAAAACAGAGTTGTGTTCATTGTTTTTGTAGCGTGATAGCTTCGTTCCTTATCTTGCTTGTTAAGTTTGTACATAGTTCATTATTGTGATTTTCATTTAGTAATTTTTTCATTTTCAAACTTTCGAAAAAATTTCTCACCTGACAAATCACCTGACAAATTTTTTTGAAAGTTTGAAAATGAAAAAATGACTGTAAAAAGTTTTATAATACATGTTTTCCGATGTACCATCAAGATGATAACACCAATAGGCAAACTTTAAAGTAAAAAAGATGTGTATTTAAGAAATTATAATTACAGTGCAACTTTAATTTTGAAAGTTAGATGACATTTTGGCATGAGATCTCACCTGACAAATCACCTGACAAATCACCTGATTTTTTTCAATAGGGAAGAGCCCTTATTAAATAAGAAAACTATGCTTCTAACTTAATAAATAATATTAGTCAACAAATCTGAACGTATTTAAAATTTTTTCAAATAGTACATCATCTCCCACTTCAACTGCCTAATACTTACTCCACTAAGCTACGGCTGCTAAAAAAAAAATTTCTCGTTCTTATATAAGATCAATTAAACTTTTCATAATTTATTTCATGTTATTTTTACTTATACTGTTATTATTATTATATTGTTATTATTATTCATGACCTTATAATTATAATCAGTGTATTTAAATTTTCTAAGACATTGTTTATGTATGGCTCGGGCATATAGATATATAATCTCTTAGAAAATTGAAATACGCCCAATTATTAATTTACTTATCAGATCATTAATAATACAATAACAGTATAAGTAACAATAGCATTGCATAAGTTTTTATAATTTATTTAGTGCTATCGTTACTTATACTGTTATTGTATATTATTAATGACCTGATAATTAAATTAATAATTAGGTATTTATCATTAATTCGTAGCAGCCGTAGCTTACAATTAGTGGAGTAGGTGCTAGGCTGTCACTCTTAAGGTTGATGGTTCAAATCCAACTGCCAACATTTTTTTTTTTTTTTAACTATTTTACTATATTAATATTTAATTCAATTTATTTACTATTTTCATGTTATAAATTAATTTTCAGTACTTATTTTCAGTAGAGATGATCCTATAATCACGCGATAATCGCGTGATTATCATGTGCCCTGTTGAAAATATCCATCTGGAATTCCAGATGGAAATTACACCTGGATTTCCAGGGGACGGTCTGGATTCCAGCTGGAATTCCAGGTTGAATTTCCAGGTGGATTTCCAGGTGAATTTTATTCGGAAATCCAGGTGGAATTTCCAGGTAGATTACCAGGTTAATTTTATTCGGGAAATCCAGGTGGACATTTCTGAAATCCAGGTGGAAATTTCTGAAATCCAGGTGGATATTTCTGAAATCCAGGTGGATATTTCTGAAATCCAGGTGGATATTTCTGAAATTCAGGTGGATATTTCTGAAATCCAGGTGGATATTTCTGAAATTCAGGTGGATATTTCTGAAATCCAGGTGGAATTTGCAGGTGGATTTTTTGCAAATTCAGGTGGATTTTCCCGGTGGATTTCCGAAAAAACCACCTGGAAATTCCACCTGGATTTTCGAAAATCCACCTGGAAAATCCACTTGGATTTTCGGAAATCCACCTGAAAATTCCACCTGGATTTCCAAAAATCTACCTGGATTTTCGAAAAATCCACCTGGATATTCGAAAAATCCACCTGGAAATTCCACTTGGATTTGCGAAAAATCCACCTGGAAATTCCACCTTGATTTCCAAAAATCCACCTGGAAATTCCACCTGGATTTTCGAAAAATCCACCTGGAAATTCCACCTGGATTTTCGAAAAATCCACCTGGAAATTCCACCTGGATTTTTGAAAAATCCACCTGGAAATTCCACCTGGATTTGCAAAAAGTCCACCTGCAAATTCCACCTGAATTTTAGAAATATCCACCTGGATTTTCCGAATAAAATTAACCTAGTAATCTACCTGGAAATTCCGCCTGGATTTCCGAATAAAATTCACCTGGAAATCCACCTGGAAATTCCAGCTGGAATCCACTCCGTCCCCTGGAAATCCATATGGAATTTCCAGATATTTTCAACAGGGTGATTTTTTGTTCGAAATCGTCACACGATATCAGGCAAAAATCAGACGAAAATCCCGTGATTATGACGCGACTATTTTCAGTGGGGTGCCCTACTGAAAAAACTCACATGATTCTCATATGATTCTCAAGTGAGAATCATATAAGAATCACAACTCATAATTAGAGATTTAAAACCGAAACAAATTATAGAAAAATTGTCGTTTTAGTATCCTCCATAATGGTGCAAAAAACATGTCGCGTTTAAATTTGAAGTCATAATTTTGAAAGAAAACGGGTTGAAAAAATTTGTAAATACTATACGAAAACGAAACAATTTTGATTTCTTTTTCTATTCAGCATTACGAATGGAATTGAATTTAAGTTAGTACTCGTTCGCTTAAGTTATTGTTTGTAACATTATAAAAAGCAAGACAAGGTGTATATTTTCGATTTTATATATGGTATCGTATGGTAGATTTCTAATTATGAGTTGTATATCCCGTTAATAACTTTAGAAATGGAATAATACGCTATTATCACAAAGTATACAATTTAATTGGTTATCATTAACATAGTATCAATTTTAACATTAAAACTAATAATATTATAGCTACTTTAAGTGCAAGTATGATAATTAATCATTGACTTACCATAGCTGCCCTGGCAGAATGATAGATAGAGATTTAAGAAGTTTCGTAAGTCTTCTCGAAACAATGAAAACTTTTTGAAATTCGAATATGTTGTCTTTCATATCAAAATAAACTTATATGAATTTTTTGAGTATTTTTTCCAGGCATTTTTTCGAGAAAGTAGGTTTTGAAAAATGGAACTTTTAACATAGGCTTTTATGGGAGAGCGAGAATTTTTGACCTTATATCGAAAACAAATGGTATTTAGAACAATAATGGCGCTTAAAAAAACTAATATTTCAATAGAAAAATAATTAAAGAATAAATTTTTCAGGCGAGCTCAAGCAGCTTACCAAGCATTTGAGAGAGAAACAAACAAAAACGTAAATAAAACGTCAAGTTTGTAGGCTATGGGAGGGGGCGCGCGATGCGCGGGGAGCCGCCTCGTGGAGAGAGGGGACCCTCCTTTCCTCGCCCCGCAGCAGGACTGTATCGAAACTCCTTAAGTTGGTAATCTTATGGTGGCTAGTTACAATCCGATCACCTATTTTTTTTCGCTTTCTTTATTTTATTTGTATTGAATGTTATGTATTTGTTAAAATAGTAGATTATGTAGTGCGATTTAAGGGATTCTTTACTTTTACTTCCTAGGTGTATAATCTATTTTTTTACACGACGGGCGTAAAATGCGTATCCTGTTTTTCGCCCGAAAGGCGTACAGTACGTACATCACGCGCCGCGTGTAAAATCATAATTTACAAAACTGTTTTTTTTTTTCTTTTAATTTGTTTCTTTATATCACATGCTTCTCACAGCAAAATCCTTCATGATTCTCATATGATTCTCAAATGAGAATCACATGAGAATCGTGTGAAAATCGTGCGAGAATCACATGAAAATCATGTGAAAAACATGTAAGAACCACATGAGAATCATGAGTCATGTGAGTTTTTTCAGTAGAATGGCATTTTACTTTTTTCTTATTTTTAGTTAAATATTTTTTATATGCACTTTTCATGACGTAGCAATATTTTTACTTCCTGAATCAATTAGCTTTCTTATTATAAAATACTTATCCACTTACACTGCTTGAATAGGTCCTTATATTTTTAGATTTGCAACTAGCGTTTTCACTTTTTTTTTATAAAAAATCCTTGGTAGTTCTACAATTTTCCAGGCCAAAGAAATTCTCTAATATTTTCAGATTTTCCGGGTATTATTGGATCTACTTAGATCGGTAGACATCCTGACATTATTAAATTCGTCAATCATTTTCAAATGGAATCTAAAATGAGTTGAAGACAACCTGATTTAAAATAAGCCCCTACATAATGTTACTTTGAGCTACTAAAAAATTAAGTTCCAATCATGCTACAATGAGAATGTCTAGTTAAACGTCAAAAATATCAGATTTCGAGATTTTTCGTCGATAATTTAACTCTGGCATGCTTAGAAATTATAAATTCAAAATCATCTGAAGTGCAAAATGGTCTGTTTTTATTGCCAAACGCGTTTTCACTTTAAAACCTGTGGCACAAAAATATTATAATTATCTAAACATTCGTTAAACATCGAAAGTATCAGATTTGGGTTTTTTTTTTCACATAATCCGGCAATCACGGGCTTAAAAATTATAAATTGAACATGTGCCAAGTGGCAAAATGTACTTCTCTTACTGCTAAACAAGTTTTCAGTTCGAAATCTGTGGCACAAAAACATTATAATTGTTTAAACAATCGGTAAACGTCTATAATATCAGATTTCGAGCTTTTTCGTCTTTATTTCGTTTCTGGCGTGCATAGAAATGATAAATTTTATTGAATATCAGCTGGGTTGCAAAATATTCTTTTTTTATTGCCAAATAAGTTTTTAGTTCAAAACCTGTAACACAAAAATATTACAATCGTTTAAACAATCGGTAAACGTCAAAAATATCAGATTTCGAGCTGTTTCGTCGATAATTCGACAATCATGGGCTTAAAAATTAGAAATTGAACATCAGCTGAGTTGCAAAATGTTCTGTTTTTATTTCCAAATAAGGTTTTACTTTAAAACGAGTGGCAAAATAATATTACAATTGTTTAAACAATCGGTAAACGTCGAAAATATCAGATTTCGAGCATTTTCGTCGATAGTTCGACAATCACGGGCTTAAAAATTAGAAATTGAACATCAGCAGAGTTGCAAAATGTTCGGTTTTTATTGCCAAATAAGTTTTTACTGTAAAACGAGTGGCAAAAAAATATTACAATTGTTTAAACAATCGGTAAACGTCGAAAATATCAGATTTCGAGCATTTCCGTCGATAGTTCGACAATCACGGGCTTAAAAATTAGAAATTGAACATCAGCTGAGTTGCAAAATGTTCTGTTTTTATTGCCAAATAAGGTTTTACTTTAAAACGAGTGGCAAAAAATATTATAATCATTTAAGCAATCGTTAAACATCGAAAAAATCAGATTTCGAGCATTTTCGTCGATAGTTCGACAATCACGGGCTTAAAAATTATAAATTGAACATCAGCTGAGTTGCAAAATGTTCTGTTTTATTGCCAAATAAGGTTATACTTTAAAACGAGTGGCAAAAAAATATTATAATTGTTTGAGCAATCGTTAAACATCGAAAAAATCAGATTTCGAGCTTTTTCGTCGACAATTCGACTCCGGCGTGCTTACAAAGGATAAATTTTATTGAATAACAGCTGAGTTGCAAAATATTCTTTTTTTATTGTCAAACAAGTTTTTAGTTCACAACATGTGGCACAAAAATATTGTAATTGTTTAAACAATCATTAAAAGTCTATAATATCAGATTTCGAGCTTTTTCGTCGATATTTCACTTCTGACGTGCATACAAATGATAAATTTTATTGAATATCAGTTAAGTTGCAAAATATTCTTGTTTTATTGCCAAACAAGTTTTCACGTCGAATCTCGTGGCAAAAAAGTATTATAATTGTCTAAACCATCGATAATATCAGATTCTGAGTTTTTTATAATTCTGCAATCACTGGCTTAAAAATTATAAATTGAACATCCGCCAGGTGGCAAAATGTTTACTTTTTTTACTGCCAAACAAGTTTTCAGTTCGAAATCTGTGGCACAAAAACATTATAATTGTTTAAACAATCGTTAAACGTCTATAATATCAGATTTCGAGCTTTTGCATCGATATTTCTTTCTAATATATAATTTAAAATTAACTCATTATTATAATTTTTTTGTTTTAGGTGTTTTAATGAAAAAAATATTTTACGTGTATGCTTCCCTTAAATTAATTAAAAATTTAAGTGATTCAGAAATGTAAATTGAAATAAAAATTTGAAGAATGAAAAAATTTGTAATCTGAAATAGAAAATGGTGAAAACAAGTATCAATTCATACCATCGTACTCATACTTGTTAAAAAAAAAAAACACTTCTCACATAGTAGCGAATAATATTTGATCCAAAAATGCCTGATTTGGTGCTGATTAAACACTCGCACAATTGCACACTAGCGTGTGAAGCAGTGCTGTATTCCTATATTTTTAGAATTTTTATGGATGTCTGGTTAATATTCGTTTATTCGGATATCCGAGAAAGTAGTCTCATAATTTTATAAAAAACATACATCAATGAGCTTATATTCATATTCTGTAGAATTTGTCTGCTGTCAAAATAAATAAAAAAATATTTATTAAGACAGAAATAATTTACTAGTTTTTCCTAATTTTGCAAACTTTTTGTGTTAAAGTATCCGGATATCAATATATAATATCCGGATATTCAGATTTTCAAAATTTTATTCGGATATTCGAACATTTGAATATCCGGGTTATCTAGATTATTAAAAAATCCGTACGAAACTCCTAGCCCTACTTGAAGATTATGTAAAACTCATTTCTGTAATCATATTATACGTACGTTTCATTTACATTTAGCTTTATATTGCATCCACTTTTGAAATATCATTTTATGACATTTTACTTTTTGAAGGGTATTAGATGAATAGGAGCTGACGATATCTTCCTGCATAATTTTTATCAAAGTTATATATAATATAATATCATCATGTTTTTGAAGTGCATTATGAAAATTATAAGATCACGTTTAGTTCTACTTTAATCTTAAAAGAGATAAATGTTTTATTTAACAACTTTAATAGTAATTAGTTCTCAATTGTAATAGTAAAGTATAAAAGCGATTATTTCTTTCACCAATCATGATTTTTCTTCTTTTTTTCAAATTAGAGAAAGATGTGCCCGAAGAAGATAACGGAAAAACACAAGATTTGCGTGTAAGCGTTAAGACATCGGCGAACATGGATTCGGGAGTCATGAAGGATACTACACTGACTACAGGTACCGATCCAGCACTATGTATTACATTCAGGTGTAGCATTATACCTTGTAATTCATTGTCCTTATTGCAAATAAAAGTAAAGGCTGATCATTATCTTCAATTTCATGAAATATTTCTGGAAAATTTAGAAAAGTCTAACAAAAATGATAAACTGTTAAAGGATTAAACACATACCTCCTGCGTTGGTTAATCCTCAACTATTTTAAGTATAGTTTAAAACAATTTAGATGGTGATCCATAGCTGCTAGGTTTACCGAAGATACACACACACACACCACACACACACACACACACACACGCGCGCGCGCGCGCACGCACCCGCACACACACACACACACACACACATGCGCGCATGCACGCACACTCTCATGCACACGCACACGCACATGCACGCGCACGCGCACGCACACGCACACGCACACGCACACGCGCACACACACACACACAAACACGCGCGCGCGCACACGCACACACGCATACTACATGCACAATGGACACACGCACACAGGCAGACGTTCAGATACGTAGACACACGGGCAGACGTATGCGCACGTGTTCACACATACGCACACCACACGCACACACGCAGATACACAGACACACACGCACCCGAACTTATACACACACGTACGCGGGTACACTCGTACAGGTGCAAAAAAAGACATTCTAAAAATAACGTAAATCAACTTAAAAATGTTTAGAACATACTTCTTAACTTGTTTCTCGCAACTTTATTTTATGACGATAACAGCATTTCCTCTATGAGGAACCAAAATACTAATAAATATTTTTTGTTTGACATTTTCATCTTTATTGTTCAGATAGTTTTTCTACTTTTCAAGGATAAACTTTATAAAACAAACAGAAAAGCCTTTAAGTTAAAGAAAATATTTTTTTTATTTACTTTCAACGTAGCAGCATCTTCTTTCAATGACTTTCAATTTATTATAATTTATTAATTTCACCTTTTCTTCACTTTGTTTCATACTTAGATAATAACATCCAGAGCATGGAAAAGAAAAGAGAGTCTCACGAATTACGTGTTAGTTTAGAAAAAATTAAGTTGCCTGCTCTTGAATCTGGTGCAGCTGTGGATGAAGATCCTGCATCAGCTCAGAATCCTTTGGCGGAATCAGAACCTGAAGTACATGATGGTATGTAAATTTTCTAAAGTATATTAACAAAAAGAATATCTTTTTTAAGAAGACGTCGAACCTTCTAAAAATATTTATATAATTATAATAATTTTTTATTGTTTTATTACATTTTTACAACTTGAGCGCGTTTTCTTGGTCTATTATCAATATTTTCTCAAAATTTCGTATCAATTGATTTATTCGTTTAGGAAAAATTTTTAAAAATTATTTTCTAACAGCAATGGGATATGACGTCCTTTTAAGGGGATAATTTGGTATTAAACTGGACAATTCTTTATTTCTTTATTGCACAGTAATATCTTTTTTAGCTTCCAGCTTGCTCCAAAAAGGATTCGGGAGATCGTCCTCAATATTTCAAGCAACGTTCGACGAAGAACCATCGTTCAAAAATGTCGTAACGTCTAGCCAAGTAGACATAGATATAAATAGCCCGAATTTGGAAAAAAGTAAAACAACTGACAAATTAACTGTTAGCTTGGAGAAAATTGATAGTTCTAATCTTAAAGGTGGTTTAGATATCGGTGAAGGTACTGCTAAAACAGTTGTTACTCCTCCGATGGATCAAGAAGGTGAAGTTCATGATGGTATGTGAATTGTGTAAAATCTGTAATAAAGAATAATTTATGTGAATGAATAGTTTTATGATAAGGTAGTTCTCTGGGTGCGATTATAGTCAACTTCATTAATTGAACTGAAAATCAACATTAAAATGTACTAATAACAAGTGCGCTGGACTTTAAACGCTTACTACTAAAAAAAAAATACCGCTTGCATACATTTTCCTAAGTGCATATTGTTCCTTAGTCGCCTAATAGTTTACTTTAGTTTTTTAAACAAATTTTAGGGAAAACTGCATACAGTTAAAGAAAATCTTTAAATCAAGCTTCGTGCTATGCTTCCCATGTTGAATAATTAAAATTTTGTGGGCAACTGTGATTTTTTTAATGTTGCTGGATATTCTGAAGTTTTGAATACTTATAGAAGGCTTATTAATGAATATTTTTTTTTAATTTCAACGAAATATAGAAAAAACTTATTTTTCGGTGAACTACCTTTAAATGCTCAAATATATAAATCAATTAATAGAGGCTCGGTTGAAATTACCACTTATCTACATTCATTTACATAAAAACTAATTTCTTTAACTTTTAGTCAATATAAGCAGTATTCTCTTAGCGTCAAATAGGCTTTGACGGAGATTTTAATCAGACGAGATTATTGACTGCGCGCGCACATTACGCATGTACGCACGCACACACACACACATACACACGTAAACACATACACGCATGCACGCGCAAACACATCTGCACACACCCACACGCACACATGCGTACGACCCAAGTACACACACACTCACGAAAATCTACACACATACCTACGAAAGCGTCTGCGTTTATGAGTCCGCCACTTATATGAGTAGATGCTCACACATACAGACACACACGCGTGCGCGCGCCCAAACACATACACACTCACACACACATACATACACGCAGACGCATAGATACATACGACCGCGCTCGTACATGCGCAACAACAGACATTTTCTAAAAATAACATAAATCAACTTAAAAATGTTTAGAACATACTTCTAACATGCTATCTCGAAACTTTCTTTCATGAAAATAACAGCACTTCCTGTATGAGGAACCAAAAATACTAATAAATTTTGCTTCCTCATAGAGGAAGCTTTGTGACGGTGAAAAAAAAAGTTGTCTTAAAAACATGACAGAAGTTTGTTTT
>JAXIUT010044092.1:0-12057 GCA_035586675.1 Eurytoma californica | reverse complement strand
AGACAGAGACAGAGAGAGAGAGAGAGAGAGAGAGAGAGAGAGAGAGAGAGAGAGAGAGAGAGAGAGAGAGAGAGAGAAGTTCAAGTAAAACACCAGCGAGCAATTTATATAGGTCAAGCGAGTAGGGTGTTAGAATCGATATGGTCCGTGTGTCCGCGCACGTAATTTCCTCTGGAAACTACGGGGGTGAGCAGGTGTCGCGAGGTATACAGCTGCAGATTGTCAAAGTTCGATGCCGGCCGATAACCGCACGGCCGTCCGAATCGCGGAGGCGTCCGGCTCTTCATCGCGCCCCGGCGATTATCGGCCGGCTGTGCGCCACCGAACTTTTTCCCTCCCTTCCCATCCCCTCTGCATCCGGTATCGCAGATTAAATTCCGCGCGGGTATTTTTCTAATAAGCTGACATCAGGCGTGAAACTTCCCTTATTTCGCCTCTTTTTTTTTGCTGCCTCCGGTGCCTTGCCACTCCGCGGGTCGCCCCATCTGTAACTGTCAAACTGATTAGGAATTAAAAAGGCCTCGCTATCGTAAACTCGTTTACACGCTGGGTAGTCCCGCGGGTCTCTCACTTTTTCTCTTTGTCTCTCTCTTTCTTTCGACCCTTGTTTATCGTTGACGCCACCGCTCGCACACCCTGCACTTTATTGGGATCGACGATCTTTACTCTCGGATTCTTCGGCAACTTTTAATAGAGTATCGCTAACTTTTATTTAAATGCGCTTTCTTAAACTTTCGTTATTTTCCTGATTATGGGCCGAGCTGTGCTCTTGTTGTAGTTGGGGAAATCAAGTGGAGTGATGAATTGATCGACAACTTGACCAGAAATGCTTTTATTTTCTTCTTTATTTTCATTTTTTATCAGTTATTTATTATGGTACATTTACTTTTCGAGTAATGAAACTTTTTAAAAACACGTGTTTTTCCTAGATTTTTTTAGAAGTCCTATTTTTTATCGCAGAATTTTTTCTACAGACGATTTCGTAAAATCCAGAACCTTCATTTCTAATTAATGCAACAATTTGCTAAAAATTCTTAAAAAGCTTATAAAGAGCTTATATTTATTTATGTTTTTACTCGAGTAGCAGAGAACATTTTTTTAAATAAAATTCAATTTAGTAATTCTATGCATACTTTCTTTTCTTTATATTAATTTCATATTTTAAACTGTATATCCTAAAATAGATTAAAAAAAATCTTGCCTTTTGTGCTTTCCATAAAAGCAATATAAATTCAATCAGAAACGAACAAAAAGGAATTGCACATTATTCCTAATCTTTTGCGTCGACCCGAGCCGATAATTGAGTTTTCCCTACGACACGTTTTCTCGCTCGAAGATAAATATTGCATCGCGGTCTGCTAGAGCCACCTCTAATTCTTTCATTCTGCCCGTCATGAAAGCACTTACGGATTAGCGTCTACCTTCTCTCTTGATATTGGCAGTGGACATAACTTTTTTATTCCATTCACGCTATAAGAGATTTTCATGAAAACATTTTCATAAAAATCTGCAGAATTTATAAAAATTCAAGTTTGCTAGTTAATATTAAGGTTATAAATTAATTATAAATCAAGTGAAACACCTCGTCTCACTAAACCGGGATCATTACTACTTACACGTGTAGATGTTCTGTATAGATAGTTATATTTGTTTATTTCAAAAGGAGAGTGTCATCACGTCTTTTCACATTATCCGTCGTTTAAAACAATGTGGAAAAATTGCCCTCGTTTCGAAAGAACAGTCATCCATTCCAGTTTGAACCGTGTACCGAGCGATACTTTATTATTCCCTCCCCTACGCGATTAAGGACTTCTCCAAAGATCTCTTCATGCAGATGTAATATTAATAATACGTTGTAAACTCTATTTATGATTTTCTTCATGTTTCTAAATAACTCAGGTTTTTCAACCGTCATAAAAAATGATTGTCATTTTATTGTTAAAATAAGTAGTAAAAATCGAGATTTCATGCGACATTCACTGACGTACATAATAGTACTAAAATTTGAAAAGTATGTTTTTCAGTCGTAAGTTTTTTTACGTACTTTTCTCTTTACACACGAGTAAATTTTTATTTAAATCATAAAGTTCGAAAAGCTTTTCCCTTCCAATGTCAGTTTTACTGGATCATTATTGATATTGTAACTCGGAGGAGCGCTTTGTATGTATAACGGTACAGATAATTCGCCTAAACTCGTAGAGAAAAATCCTATATTCCTCAAGCATTTTTTATAATTCAAATATCTCGGAATCTACATATAAAAAGAGTATTTATCACATATACAAACTTACAATTCTCCCTGCACAATCATTCAAGTAATAACTCTTGAAATTATCATTAGATCTCAGCGAGCGATGCAAGTGAGCATTTCAATGGGACTGCCAAGCATCAAACGTAATTTTCTAAACTACGCAAAATGAATGCGCGCGGCGAAGTCGGGAATGAAAAGTCAGTGATCAAAGGGGGACTTCAAAGATCCCCCGCCAACTCGGCGCTCGTCGCGTGCAATTTCCCCTCGATTCAGGGGCCGCGCTCGCAAGGAGTCGAACGCGCGTACAGCGGGGGCGGGGGGATATACGCACTTTGTGCCGAGGCCGCGCGGCGACGCTCGAGCGAGCGATACCCGCGGAAGCGGATACGTCGGGCGAAGGCCGCCGGAGCGGTATCGCATAGTTTACACAGCGATAAAAATCCCCATAAAACGATCGTAAACTTCAGGAGCCGGTCTCGGCGATCCCGAGTTACGGCTTCATACTTTACAGGTCGCGAGACGCTCGACGACAAAGGGCCCGAGGGGCGAGGGGGGATTGCGCAACGTATCGCTGCGTAATAATGCGAGAGGCGCGCTGTTTAATCAATTTCGACGCGCGCCGCGTGCCGGTGCTTTACTGGGGGCGATTACCTTTTTTCAGCTGCAAACGAGGAGGTATGATCGAATTATAGGCTGCGGATTAATTGTTTACGAACTGGTGATTCCGTATTGATGTGCTTATCTTGATGTATATTGTGCAAAAATGTGCCAATTTTCAACTTCGAAATGTTTTGAATTTCGATATATTTGAGAATCCTGAGTTAGAAAAGTAAGTTTTAAAAAAAAGTTTGTACGTATGTAGCTGTGGAGTTTTGGTAGATAAAATTTTGTGTCCACCAAACTCTCAAGCAGATGCAAATAATGAGTTAATTGAAATGTTAAATCTGCCACAACTTAGAACTGATATATTTTGGATATTTTAAGAGTTTATTTAAAAAACCTGCTCTAAAGATGTGTTAAATGTAGCTCAATATTCCTAAAATGTACTTGATTTCCAACTGAATTCATGCATTTTATGATTTTAAAAAGTATTTACTTTTCTAAAAAATATAACTATTTCCATGCCTTAAAATAAACTGTACATAAAATTTATATTATTCTAAAGATTCTTTTTAAAAAAATCAAATTTTTTAAGAAAACATTCTGTTAATGCATTTAACAGCGGTATATTTTGCGCCGTTTAATATTTTAACAGTGCAATTTGGCAAGCTCGGTCTGACCATAACCGAGCGTTACTACTTACCCTTTTTCCTTGTTATTTTATATTGATTGAATTTTTCTTGTATCTTCCTTCGGCTAGTAAAATTTAAATTTACTTTGAAATACAGTGTATCTCATGTATATTTTATCCGCAATCCCGGTAGAAATGCAATATCTATTTCGTCATTATTTATCATACGCAAACAACTTAAAATGTCTTTTTCTCCAAATGGAAGAGGATTCGAGGAGGATCAGCCAAACACGGAGTCGAATGTTTTAGCGAAACTTTTGCGAATGGTAATTCGGTTCGTTATAAACGACGAGTAGCACGCGCGAATTTCGAGGAAAGCCGAGAAAGAGGAAGAGGGAATTTTCGAAATTTGTGTGGAACTCCTGTCCCGACGAGTAATAGTTTCGGTAGGATCGTTTTTGCGAGGCAAAGTGCGCTGAAAGTTAAGAGATGATTAACTAATTAAACTACTGCGCGATTTTCGATTTTTCGATGCTAAATTTATTATTTAATCCTATTTTAATTGTTACTTCTGAATGTCGCATGAAATATCGATTTTTCTACTTATTTTAGCATTTACTATTTTGCACCCACAATTTCTTCAACCTTCCCTACATTTCTCTAGGATAACTTTTTGTAAATATTATATTTTTGTAGGCTCTAAATAATAAACAGAGTTTCGGGCATTTTTTTACATTTTTCTACTTAATACTACTAGTCCGTTGATTCTCTTTTAAAAATTAAATCACCCCACTAAAAACACCAGTGCAATCATTTTGAATTTTTTTTAGAATCCACCTTCGAAATACATATTTACCAAAAAGAAAATAAAAAAGAAAAGATAAATAAAATCCGGGACAATGCGCAAAAACTCGAAAAGCGTAAAGCGCGACAATTTCCCGTCGACAACGGCCGTTCGCACTTTTACGCGTCGAGGGCCGCTCGGACTTACCTCGGGCGGACGTGGATTTCAAAATCGTAGCCGGCGCAAATAAAAGTAAAACGAGCGCGGGGAGAAAAAGCGGTCGCGTTTGCATGGGAACGGCGACGCGGGAAAGTCCGAGCTCTGCGACTGGTCGCTTTTTTTCCACTCCCCGGGGCGCGGGCGCCGCGCGATGGCTTTGACAGTTTGCGCGAGAAAAAAAGACGGCGTACCGAGGAAGCGAGATGGCGCGCAGGAGCCCCGCGATCGGGGAGTTCCACCGGAGCTAGCGAATAGACTAAGAATTTCCACGAGGTGACGACTGTTTTAATCTGATTCATACGATATGAGCTTTCCGGATTTGTTGATTAAGTATCAAGAATGCTATTTTGACTTTGCCGTTTGAAAAACCAAAAAGTAGAGGATAACTAAACAACTATGTTCTAAATAAAAGAAAGTGAAATGTAACTGTAATGAAGGAGAGAATGTAATGGGTTATCCTGTCATTTAATATTTGATCTGCATCTTATACACATAGGATATCATACCAACGATACCACATGTTTAGGGGAGGTCCGTTGTACCCTGCTGATTCATTACATCTTCTGCTCCATTCTACCCTACTTTTCCCTGCAGCAGTTTACTTAATAATGATTTAACGAGATTATTGATATGAAATTTCTATGTTTACCTACAGCTACTGCAATAAAAGAAAACAATTTTCAGAGTAATTCAAATTAAAAAAGTCTGTGAAAAATTTGCATAATATTATGTAAAGTATTTTCAACTTTAAAAAGCAATTCACATTTCACATTATTTACGTTAATTTGTTTTAATTAACTGAAAATGATACAGAAATAATACGATATTTTCGTGATCAGCTTTTGAAGTGGTACTAGCTAAAATCTAGTTTAAGCATATTACGAGTTCTACCAGACATGAAATGAAATAAACAATACCAACATTTAGCTTAACAATCTGACGATTTATAAGCACAAAATAACCGTCAGACAAGGAAAGAAATTATTCCGCAGGCAATCGAAAATCAGACATTGCAGCCATTCGTCAAGTCGCGTTGTCCGAGTCCGAATAAAGGAGACGAGCGTCTGTCGCGGGCGGGCGGCCTCCCTTGCAAAAATGGAATATTTGAAGGAAGTTTCGCGGGATAAACAGTTTTTGTCAAAGAAGTTGTCGCCGAGCCCCTCTGAGTTGGAATCCGAATTTCAAATATGCCCCCCACCCCACCCCTCGCTTTTCACCTCGGCGAAAGTGTTCGCGCGGATCCCCCTGACAGCTGCCGCGCGCCGGCGCGCTGGGCGTGTCGAGCCCGCCCGGCGAAATAGCGGCAACTTTGCCGGCGAGCGAACGCCTCATACTTATGCGCCGGCGGCTTTTACGACGGCCGTTGCCGCGGCGGATCGAGCGCCGGGCATCGCGAGACAGATGGCTCTTTCGCGGCCGCCCGTAATGCACTCGCGCTTACGCCGCTGCCCTTGCGATTCAATATGCGACCTGACACTCCGCCCATTGAGGGAATCTCCGCTATTTCAATATTACGGCTGAAGTCTGCTGTATTTGGATGTGCTGTTTTATTTTTTAATAAGCGGGAGAAATAAACTGGTATATGGAAAAAAATTGCAATGTTCATAATAATCTTGGATTTTCTAATAATTTTTACCAAATAGGTCACTTTATTTGAAAATTACTTACTATATAGAAATTGAAAGCATAAAAATATGAGAGTAATTTTTATCAAACCGTTCTCTTAGTATTTACGCTTAGATAATTTTAGGCTCAAGTTTCATGAAAATAACCACAGAGAGTTGTAAAAAGTATTCAGAAATGTTGCAGTTTTTATAATGATTGTGGACATTTTTAACAAGTAAATATTATGATAAAATTCTCTCGGTATAGTGAAGAAAATAATTTATTTATTTCTTTATAATATTTAAACGTTAGACATTTATGTAAATCAAGTAATTGAAATGTTTATTTAACACAATTCGGTAGTTGTATAAAATACGTATAAAAAAAGTGTCGAGGGATTCTAGAGGGGTCCAACCTTCCGAAAGAAAAAGTGCCAACCCTCGAGACCGATTTGTCACCGATTTGGGTGAAACTTTTGAAATTTTTTTCTAGTACCGAATAATGAAACAAACCACCTTTAGATTAATCCCATGGATCTTTATTTATTAGATATGTATATGCGAACATTGTGTATGCAGTGAAGAATAATGATAATGTTTTTAGCTGTACCTGTTGAACAAAAGCTTATTGAAATGAAATAACATTGGTTTGTTTTATTATTTGTCTCTAGAAAATAATTACTATAATTCCGAAGAAATTTGACAGTAAAATAAAAATAAATTTCTCAGATTTATAGTAAATTTTATAAGAAACTATGGTAAAAATTTTGTCGTTAATGACAGACTGTAGAAACATTAAAATAGGCTGTTGAAGTGGATCTTTTATATTTTGCGTAATTCTCAAATTAATCGCTATATCTGCGGTAAAAAAATGCACAGTCCGATTCACATGCGAATCCAGCCGTGCGAGATAATCGTCGCACTTTGGGATAATAACTCAAGCGGATAACAATTTAATCTTCGGGTAATATCAAATTAATTTTTATCCAGCTTGCCCACCGTCCGGGGCTGCCGCGGAATTACCTCGAATTTCACGGTAATTTTCAGGACAATTTTCCCTCTCTGTTTCTCTCTCTGTCTCCCTCTCCGTGCGCGCACGAGCGTGAGATGAAAAAAGGAGGCGAGCGAGCGGTGCGCGTCAGTCGCACGGCGAAAAGAGGAGGAAAAAGAAGAGTCGAGGTTGATGACTGCAGCCTCGAATCGCGCAGCCCGCTCTGACAGACAAATTGCGAGAATTTCAGTGCGGCACGAGGACGTACTGCAGGCCCCCGGTCCGCCGTCCCGGACAAATGAAGAAATAAAAGAAGAGCGACGGCGATGTTCTCGCTCTCCTGTATACTTTGAAGCTTCTTTCCTTCGCCATAGTTGCTTCGTCTTTCTCCACATCCGCGGCGCCATCGCCACTGGGTCACCAGTGCGATTTTTTGCGAGTTTAGGTAGCTCCGTGTGCAGCTGGAAAAGGAGAATAATAACCTATTAAAAATTGCAATAGTCAATTTTAATGTCCCCACAGGTTGACATACTTAGAAAAATTACAATAATTTCTTGTAAATTTACCAAAACTATAGTCAAATTTGTTAGATTTCTAGAATATTTTAAAAGAAACTATTGGAAGTTTTATTACAATGTTAGTCATAATTATAGACATAAGGACATTAAAATAGACTATTGCAATTTTTATTAGAGCTTTTATCTCTGTGGAAGTTTGGTACATTCGTTGCAGAAATATACGGTAGCTGAGTGCCGTATGTATTTAATATATTTGTCTATTTATTCACTGGATAATACCGACAGAGTGGAAACATAGCAAATATTTACGATTGAATTAATATAAAATATACGAAATAAATTAAGTTATAATATTCACTGTTTTTAATAAAATAATATTGTGCGATGATTTAATTAATCTATTTAATGGTTGTTCATATTTAACTGATAATTAATACATCATTGAAAATAAGTAAAGTACACATTGTAAGTGAGAAGACTGAATTCATTACGATTACATGACTGACCTTACGTAGGTTATACTACATAAAGAATCCAACAAAGTCAATAAAAATAAATAAATAACACTAAAAATAAGAATACTTCCATTGATTCTCCCCTTCATAAAATTACAAATACATAATTGAAAATTATGCACTTTGTACATGTGAGATGATTGACTTCATTACTACGACATCATGTCTGACCATACGTAGGTTATACTACTTACAGTATCTAAACAAAACAAAGCCAAGCTCACCGCGTCAACATCACGGTAGCTTAATTCTTCCCACGTCAATAAATTCGTCTTTCCCACTTTACATGACGAAGCCGTAATTGAGATTTACCGGTGAATTACGATCCAACCAACGGCCGCAATTTATTCATCGTGACCTCGTAAAAAAAAAAGAACGAGCCACTGGCCATAGGCAAACGCGCGGAGGTAGAACAAGCCGCGACACGTGCTATTTTTCGACCACGCCGTCGGAAATCCGTGTAAGGGCCTTGATGGAGCGTAGGTGCAAAATAGAATTAAGAGAGGCGTCAGCACCGTCTAACATACAAGGCTCGCGCACGCGACTCCCGTTCGCGTTGTCGCCCCCCCCCCCCCCCTCCCTCTTCTGTTCGCGCCGCTCGCGATATACCACTCGCTCGGTTGAAAAAAAAGAGGAGGAGGGGGAAGAGGAAGGAGAGGGGTGCAGGCAGCGAGTGTTTTCGCCGTTAATTTGATCCCCCTCCTCCGGCGGGGCATCTTCATTCATTAGGGTCGACTCGTTCGCCTAAAAGCGCGAGTGCACCTGCGAAATTCGTTAAAATACAAGTGCCGAGCCGAGTGGCTCTGCATAATTTTTTATTAATCCGCCAAGAGCGGCCGGGTAATTGGGTAATTGGGTTTCCTCCCGAAATACTGTGTTTCGTGTGAAAAAAACGATGCGAGTGGCGGAGAAAAAAAAAGGGGAGAGTGAATGACACTGCAACTGACGTATTTGTACTCGGAAATCCTTAGGATTTGCGAGATTTGTATAGGATACATAAAGTTAGTAATTACGTATCTTTATATTCTAAAAAGTTAGTTTTGAGCTAGTTTTACTTCCTGAATATTTATGTAAACATTTCGAAAACGATAACAAGCTCTTCTTAAGATTTATTCAAAAGAATCTCTTTTGAAATTATTTAAGACAAATTTAAGTATTTCACCATTTGATTTACCTGAAATTTTTTAAATAAATTTAATTTGAAAAAAGACATTTCACATTCAAGATTTTGAACTCATAAACTTTTGGAGAAAAAATATTTAAAAAAACATAACTCTGGCAGGATTTAAGTAAATCAAAAGATTCAACTTATAGTTAATGTCAAAATGGTTTGTTTTTCAGCTGAATCTTAAAAAGATTATTTAAAAAAGAAATCAGAAACCTAATTCAGCAACAATTGCGTAGTCAAACTTTTAATGAAATAGAACTATCAAGTTTATTTGTCTCTCTCAAACTCAATTTTGTAACACATTATGTAATCACGAATCCAAGCCCAATTAATGTAATAGAATAAATTAAAAGAGATCTTTTTAATACCCCGAAATTTTAATTTTATGCAAGCTAAATAATTCATAAAATTTAAAAATTAACCTTTTAATTCCTTTCTCACACATTTTTACTTCTGCTCTTCAATCCCAAATGAACATTTATATTCAGTTCAGCCTATTTTCACGAATCGGCATAAGCAAATAATATTTCAAAATAACTCACGAGAGAAAACATATTTGCCTTGCTTCTCCTAACGGCAAAATAAAGAAGCGCTAATGATGCAAAAAAAGAGCCAAACGCATTTTTCAGAATTCCCTGCTCCCCCAGTTATATCAGTGCGTGATCTCGTCGAGCTTTCGAAGGATACGTAGGTGCAAGCGCGAGGGCGAACGGGAAGCGGGGTGCGCGAGCGAGCGAGCGAGCCTAACATCCGCGCATTTGTCTCTGTGACACGTACGAATGTACAGCTGAATGATACATGAGGCGGGGGCGAGCGCGCGCCGGCCTTTTTTTGTCCTTTAACGTCGGCGCGTCGCCGCTTATTCAAATACCAGCGCAAGCCATTGTGCAACTGCCGGCAAAAAATTTCCCGGGACTCGCGGTTTTATTGACTGTTAATGCGCCGGGTCGACGCTTGGCTAAAACATATACGGCCAGTGGAAGAAAGCTTTCGCTGGCAAAAATTTGAAAGTGTATCTGTGCTTTACATACAATTTTTCTTTTTATTATCGCATGTATAGTGGCATTCTATAAATCTGTTTACACCATTAAAGATACATCATGTAATAAGAAGGAATGTTTTGGAGTGAACATCTAAATTACCTCAACGTAGTAAATTAAACTTTTTTTGAACGTTTTCGAGTCTACAGATATAAGACTGACGCATAAAGATATAGATTGCAAGCTGAAATGATAACTTGAGTAATTCTGTATACTAATTCGGATTTTAATTTTAATAAACTGAATATTAATTAACGCTGCGGTAGATTTAGACACGCTCACCGATTTCGAGAAACTCAATCACTGTAAATGTGATGAATTGTCGATTGCTTAATTTGTATAATAAACTAGAGACCATTCTCTACTTTACTGTATTAATTAAGCGATCGAAAATTTATCTCATTGACACACCATAGGATTTCGCGAATTTTTAATCTAAACAAAATTTGTCGTTCTTTTTCTAATTGGAGATCAAGTTTAATAATTTATTCGATGAAAAAAATATTCAAGATTATGATAAGGTATCACACTAAAATTATATTATGATTCTCATTTATTCATTGATGCGCATGAGGGATCTCTTCAATTATTTAAATTTTTAGAACGTTGTAAAATTTTTTAGGAATTGTTATCAAATATTTTTTAAAAATAAGATAACTGCCAGTCTCAATTTTCTACGATAGAAAACATACAAATTTAAATAAAAGGATAAACTTTATTCTTGACCTGCAGGTCGAAATGCATTCGACACTTTTCCAATTCGGTAAAATTTGGTTCATCTACCTATAAACAAAATCCACTACCTCAGGAATCAAAAATAGATCCCATGAAGTTTTAAAATTTACTGGTATAAAAATTTTAGTTGCATCCATTTCAATCAATCATATTCTCGGTCCACTGTACAAAAATCCTATTTAGGTAATTTTTGATCGATTTATTTTTTCTTTACAATGAAAAAAGTTAAAAATCTCAGAAGTTTCAGGTCACGAACATGTTCGCACTCGCTCGCAAGAAATATTACTCACGCCCCGGCGCCGTAGGTCGATGCGTCGATTGATAAATCAGTCGCTTTAATTAGGGCCCGCCGGCTGCGCGTCGCCGTGCTTTTTTTGCGCGCGCCCGTAGAAAAGTACGCGCGAAAGTTGAGCCGATCGGCCGGTCATCAATCACGCGCGACAATATCGAAGCTCCCCGGGCGACTCGCTTTATGCGCGCGTCACGAAATTTCCGCGCCCACCCGAAAACGCTTCTCGAATAAGTTACGATATGCCGCGCTCTTTTTTAACGACGTCGCTTGAAACAATATGCCCGCGTAAAAGAGGTTCGGAGATATTTTATTAAAAAAAGGATGCGGACATAATTAAAAGGCTGTATTCGCAAATGTTTTTATTAAATATCTATTCTGATGTTAGAAGTTGAAAATTGATGCTGGAGAGTGACTTTGGGCTTCTCAAAACGAGACTAGTACGAAATTTTTCGAGACATTATCTTGGTATTAGAAAATATCGAAAAGACTTGAGGAAAAAAGTATCGTTTTGGTCTTTATAACCAAGACTGTATCCAACAAGATTAGGAACTCACCCGAGAAAAAAGAAGTAATACATACAAAACAATTCTCTTTTAATAATTGCTTTATTCTACTAATATATATTTTTTTTAACTACTCTGATAATGTAGAAGAGTGAAAAATTCAGAAAATCACTCTTTTTCAGAAAAAACACAGCCACTCGAAACTC
>JAXIUT010044081.1:0-12058 GCA_035586675.1 Eurytoma californica | reverse complement strand
TACTTTCTAACCTCAAAAATTTAAAATGCATCGTAACCCAGTCATTTAGTCTAATAAGTTTTTAAGAGAGAATATAATCTAGTATATTCTTGATTAGTATACGCTGTTAGTAAACAATTTTAAAAATAACATTAATGTTTCAAAGAGCATAATAAAATGACTAAAACAATGAAACAAAGAAAATATAGTTTATAAGGTATAAAGGATAGTATCACTGTTACAATACCATAAAATTATTAACAAAAGAACAGGTTACAACGTAAACGTAAAATTTAATTGCATTTCACGGATAAATTCTTATCAATGATTCAATGCAACCATCGTCCGGTCGTAAGATCGTGCAACACCGAAAAAAAACGTAAAAACCGTAAAATCCGAAACTGCCACGTTCTTGCGTCAGAAAACGGCGGCGGTCGGTTTACGCGAAGCCGCGTGAAAAATGAAAAAAAAGGTAGCAGCTATAAAGGAGAGCCTCTCACCGCCGCTTTCTTTCCTCCGCGCTCGCGATATACTCACTCTCGATTTCGTAAACGCGCGCTGAAGAAAGCGCAATCCGCCAGTGGAGCGGTAGACCCGAACCTCGCACAAAGGACATAGGCCAAACTGTATCGAGAGTCCTTAGACAAATTGGTCCGTTCCGAAACGTTTTGAAAAGGATAATTTTTGAAACGTCTTCTCTCTAAATCTCATTCAGTGAAATTGCACTAATTTTCAGTAAATTTCCAGTGCAGATCAGGTCACTCTCACTGGTTTGCCCTGATCCTCACTGAAAATTAGTGAAATTTCACTGAATCAGATTTAGAGGGTTGAGAATACTAAATAATTATTGATATATCGATACGCAAAGTCGGTAGGAACATACTACAGTGTGAATATGTGCAACATGATCATGATCATGAAATGGAATTAACAGATGTTACCCCTGAAATATGAAAACAATTCACAAAAATCCTAACAATGTTTATAAGCTGCTGCTCTAAACACTTGCAACTGAACATCCAAATTATTCAGACAAGATCATATTTAAACATTTTATGAAATAAGAAATTAAAAATGATTTATAAAGACGGAACAGCAGAAACAGCTACTACAGTATTAATACAGAGTAGGGGAGAGCGGGGCATAGTGGGCCGCGCACACTATTTTTTAGAGCAGCATTGCGGGCTACCTGATCATCCAAATTTGATCTGCAATCCCAAAACTTAACATATAATTAGTACAATACCTCAAGTTTACGGGTTGCAGATTAAATTTGAATGAACGGGTGGCCCACAATACGCCTCTAAAAAATCTTATACGTGGCCCACTATGCCCCGCTCTCCCCTATATTAAAGAATTCATGAAAAATACATTTATCAATATCACTAATCCTCAGTATACACGCGATTCGAGTTACCGTCATACAGTAAAAAAATTGAAAAGCACCTGCGATCAAATCATAAATCCCTCTACAGAGACAGTAAAGCTTCTATATCTTATTAATAAATGTAATAATTTCTCTTATTTAGCTTCTTATCTAAAGTTTCTTCATTGTTTTTGCACTGAAAAATGGTCACATCTTTATTCAGAAAAATTATGGAAGCTGTACAATAAATCCATATGAAAGAAGCACGTACATAGCATTTATATAGGGCTATCTAAACTAACGTGTACCTGTTGTAATTAAATGATTAAGATTTTAGTTATTGAAAACGAAAAGAACCGACTAAGACAAAATTAATGTCGACATAGGAGAGAAAATTGTCATTTATATTGACATAAATAACTGAACACCCTGCTGGCCAGATCTATCGTCAGCTTATACATCATACTTAGAATCCCGAAAAAAAAATTTGATATTTTCAACAGGAAATTAAATATGATGATTTAAAGTTAATTAACTGTCTTGCAAACACTGTATGGGCATTTGATCTGACATTGAACGTAGGAGAGTATTATAATTCGATATTCTCAAACTAACTATAGAGAATTTCCTTCAAAAATGTTCTTTCCAAAATATTTTGGAAAACGTTACACTTCGATATGCACTAGCAGAAATAAATTAAATAAGGCACTTCCGTGTAGCGGCCGTGCCTAAAAATGAGTAGAAATTCCAGAAATTTTCGGAAATATTTGAGTCTGTAAAAATCTTTAGCAATCATTGTTATTATTTGCGAAGACCACTGAAATTTTCAAAAATTTCCGCATATTTTCAAATGGGTATAAAAAATTTCCTAAAATTTTCGGAAATTTCCAAAAATTTATGGGAGTTTCTAAAGATTTTCGAAAATTTGCAAATATTTCTGGTAATTTACAAAGATTTCCGGAAATTTCCAAGCTTGCTTTTTGAAATGCGATTTCATTAGAAAATCTTTCAAAAATCAACGAAATCTTTAGGATATCCTTATGAAAACATCGAAGTCTTCCAAGAAACAGCAAAATGTTGAAAAGCGACAAATTTTTTAAAAAATGAGCGAAATGTTCATTGATTATTATAGAAGATAGCAGAATCTTTATGAAGTCTTTTTTAAATTATGAAAATCTGTAATGTTTTTAAATATTATAAAAAGCTTTATAAATCCTTAGTACACTGAGAAAAAATTCTAGTTAAAATTACTATCATGTGTAGAAACGTGGCCGCAGATTGTCATGTAGTGGAAAAATTATCATACTGTATTAAATTTTACTAGAATTATTGGAAATTTTAACATAATTCTAGTAAAATGTATAATATTTTCTAGTAAAATTTACAATTCAGGATGGTAATTTTTCCACTAAATGACAGCATTGCAATTTTTACTAGAATTCTAGTAATTTTTACTACAATTTTTTCTCAGTGTAACTTTAGGGTAACATCTCAGACGCACAGCTCCACGTCTCTTATCTCGGGACACTCGGTACAATCCGGAACTCGCCCTCAAAAAAAGAAACGTACAGTACTTGCAAAAGCGTCACAAGACGTTTTCGCAATCGCCAGATGGATTTTCGATAGGCGGGTGTGGGCGTAGCGTGCGTCGAGGTCGCGCGCGAAATTCTTGAGGTATGATACGGCGTCGGGAAAAATGCAATGGGGCAAGCGCGCGCGCCTATGCGCGGGGAAAGTGGGACACGCGCGTGCGCCGCGGCTAATAGCCGAGTTCGCGCGAGCAGGATACGAAATTTCGCCCGGCGGTCCGAGCGCGAGCAGGGGAAGTCCGAGGAGTGGTGGAGGAACGGATTTTTTTTCGGCCGCTTTTTTTACTACGCTGGGAGGCGAGACCATTGTTCGCCGGGCGCATGAAAGGCCGCTGATATTTGTTTGGCTTGGGCAACGTCAAATTTTTCGCGGCGATAATACGATGTAAGCCGATACGTGCACTTTGGGGTACGTGTTAACGTTTTGGTATCAATGCTGCGGGTAGTTAAATTGTTACGGTTTGTGGGTCGCGAGATAATGTTGTTATTAGTTCGAATGTCGATGGCTGTATATCACGGTTTTTAATTGTTTTTATCGTGGGAGTATTTTTAAATGCTGGTAGCTCGTGTTATGGACTGGGTGTTTTATCGTATCGCCGTTTCTAATGAATGTTTGAACAATTTCTTATAATTTGTGGGTGATAATAGTAATAGATAGTTAATTGGAAACTTATCTCATATTTGGTCTGAACTAATTTACATATTTATAGCTGCAGTTAAGTAGCTACTAGACTGTAATAAAAAACAAAGATTGATAAATTATTGTAGTAAATACTAATTTTGAGTAATTTAAATTTTAATTGTTTTTGCGAGAGTAACAAAAACGATATCGATTTAATGTATTGTGTGTTAAAAGATATCATATCAAGTTCTCAATGAATAGGCATGTATGTTATTGTAAATACAGCACAACTTTTTATTACTGAAATGAAAAGTATCTAATTCATGGTTTAAAATCAATTAAACGGATGAAAAAATTAAAAATGCTTAAATATGTTCTTATCCATATAATTTGTTTATAGCCACCTTATTGTAATTAAAAATTAATATAGAGGAAGATGAGACCAATTCGCACACGCGATGCAATGAATTAACGAGCTACAATGTAATATCCAGTGATCTAAATTTGAAATTTGAACAGCGACCCCCTAAACATGAGCTAACATACCAACGATACCTCATGTTTAGGGGGTTAAACATGAGGTAAAAGCATGGGGTTAAATCAAATTTAGGTGATTGATTGTACTTTTTAGGATTTGCAGGAGCAGAGTTATTATCAAATAATGAAATTCAAAATTTTAGAGAACAAAAATTTTGAGTGTTAGACTGTAATATTTTAGCTTTCTTCGTAATTTGGCATAAGAAAACCATGCTCAAAATATCAATAAAATCTGTGACAGAAACAAGTAAGACTCTCCTTGTTAAGGGTGTTACGAAAATTATGATCAGCTGAATTTTGAAAGTGTATATATTCGATAAAAAAAAAGAAAGAGATGTACTTGTTTTATTAGCAGTAATGATGTGCCGCATTTTTACACCGTAAGATGAAAGAATAAACTTTTATCTAAGAATTTACATTTCATTATGTCCGATTTATGCAAAATGCTATACGCCAGCACTGAATTAATTTAATTTAGATTACACCGTAATTATTGATTCATACATGTAAATGTAGGCGAAATTGTTAGAAAGTCAATTTCTCTTGATACAAAATCCAAACGTTTACTTTAGCATTTCAATTAAAATTCATTAAAGCGGCAAATCTAGCTAATTTTCAAATATTGTCTATTTTTATTAAACGCATTATTTATACACATATTCCAGCTCCGATATTCACACGGAGATAAGACTTTTATAAAAACAAAAAAAAATAACGTACCGTTTGGCGAAACTTAATCCTCGCATCCGGTAAACGATGTAAAATTTGTTTGCCGCAAATTGCACAAAAGTTACTTATTGCTGGGTTAAAAATTATTCGACACTTCAGTAAAATAACTTAAGCCCCGGTGTACAAGCTCGCGGCATAAAACTCCGCGTCGTTAGATCGCCAGATATGGTAATTTTTCACTGATTCATACAATACTCCCGGCAATAATTATTTGTCAGTACACTCGCGGCGCTCAATTCAAATTCCAGCGTTCCCCGCCGGCGAGCATAAATTTTCCAATTTTTCTTCACTCAAAAAAAGTCCAATCAGCGCGCAAAATTACGACCGACTCAAAGTCCTTCCCAGATTTAAATTTCGAAAAGCCGCTTATCTCCGGCATGAATTTCCCGCAGGCTGTATATACCAGAGCGTTGGATTCCCCGCTAACGGATCTCGGAAGCGGCTTGACCATCGGATTGTATACCGCGGAGACATGCGATTGTGCAAGGGATTCGCGCAAGGTCTCGGTTATGTGCGCACGCGACATCCGCGTAAGCCGAACTTGAAGCGACAGAGGGAGGGAGAGAGAGTGAGCGAGAGAGTGAGAGAGACAGAGAGAGAGATAGAGAGCGAAAGAAGTAAAAGTAAAAGAGAGAGAGGAAGAGAAGCTGAAAGAGACAGTGTCACGGAATGAGAGAGAGAATCAGACCGAGAAAGAGAGAATTTTTTTATTTACCGTATGGTAAAATGCAAACTTTCAGTTACAAAATATAGTCAAATATATAATTAGCTTTTAATGAATAGCCTTTGATCACAATCTGTATGTGGCCTAATTATAACAGCATTAGCCATGAATGTACAAGAAAATAAATTAACAATAAATATAAAATAAATAATTTGCGCTTAAGAAATAAGAACATCGAGATAAGAAAGTAACGGTCTCCGTAACGATATGCGATTGATAAACGAAATCAGAAATAGACTTGAGAGAGAAAGAGAGAGAGAGAGAAAATGAGAGTGATAGAAAATGAAAAAGAGCGAAAGAGTGAGAGAGAGAGAGAGGGGGGGAGAGGGTGTGAGAAAAAATGAGAGAGAGAAAGAGAGAGAGAGAAAATGAGTGATAGAAAATGAGAGAGCGAGAGAGTGAGAGAGAGTGAGAGTGAGAGAGAATGAGAGAGAATAATAGAGAATAATAGAGAATGAGAGTGAGGGAATGAAAGTGAGAGAGAATAAGAGAGAGAGTGAAAGAGAATTAGAGGGCGAGAAGGAGAGTGAAAGAGTGAAAGAGTGAGAGAGTGAGAGAGAATGAGAGAGGGATAGAGAATGAGGGAGAATGAGAGAAAATGAGAGGGTGAGAGAGAATGAGAGAGTGATAGAGAATGAGGGAGAATGAGGGAGAATGAGAGAAAATGAGAGGGTGAGAGGGAATGAGAGAGTGAGCGAATGGGAGAGAGAGAGTGAGATAATGAAAGAGTGAGAGAGATGAGAGAGAGAGTAATAGAGAATAATAAAGTGAGAGAGAATGACAGGGTGAGAGAATGAGAAAGAATGAGGGAGTGAGCGAATGGGAGAGAGAGAGAGAGAGAGAGAGAGAGTGAGAGGGAGTGAGAGAGAGTGAGCGAATGGGAGAGAGAGAGTGTGAGAATGAAAGAATAAGAGTGGGAGAGATGAGAGAGAGTAATAGAGAATGAGAGAGTGAGAGAGAATGGGAGGGTGAGATAGAATGAGAGTGAGAATGGGAGCAAGATAGAAGCTGAGTATACGTGACGAAAGCAGGCCCCGTAGACGATGACGTAGCGCGATTGGTCGGCTCGGATTTTCGGACGCGATGACGCGATTTCGAGGTTAATGGGTGAACTAATTGCGAGAAGATGCGCGCATTTGCGCAACCGGGGATGATTAACCAAACGGAGTCACGAGGAAAGTGAGTCCGGTGTTTTGGAAGGTCGAGCAATGACGGTGGGTTGCGAGCTGATCCAGTGAAGGTATCGGCAGGATGTAATGCGTGAGTAATCGATGCTGAGAGAGCCGTCGAGATAATGCGATTGCTTCGAACCGTTTTATTAGGAAACAGTCGATTATGACGAGTAAAACGTTTACCGTTTGCTTAAGACAGTAATTCTATTTAATTGTAAATTAAATTCAACAAATAATTTATATTTTTCTTGCTGTTAACTCGGATAAACCAAATAAAGAATGTGGATAAAAAGGGATATGTAGCTTTAAGAAAACGAAAACCATAAAGGTTCTTTATTTTAAAAATATAAATTTTAGTAACTTGCAAAATTTTTTTACACGAAAATATTCTTATATAAAATTATATTTACGTTACTTTAAATTTAAATAATTTTAGAGCCTACACTCGACCTTCACTAAAACAACTGCAAAATGCTGTTTTATCGTTTCTTAAAGACTGCTCCTCAAGTATGCTTGTGCCACATTTATTTAACCCCAACATTACGGTGAAAAAACAAAAGTTCGCTTTCGATAAGTGCAGAAAGGGAACGCGCTTATAAATAACAGGATTTCATTGCAAATTCAATAGATAATAATTTCCTACATCGCGTTCACCACTTAATGCGCAAAATTATCAGCCCCGTCGATTATCTCCCCGTGTCCTTTTCGATTTTCTCGCTCGCGTCGAAACCAGTTTTCACCGCCAAACGTAAGTAGCTCGGTCTTTTAAACGGCAACAAAAACAAAGCCGATTAATACGTTCGCTCGATTAATACGTTCAGGTGGAAAAGCCTGCGATTTGCATGGGGGAGAAAGAGAAAGGAATGGGGTATAAAAAAAAGAGAGAAGAGACACTCGATCTACGACTCAATTGGGTCAGACTGTACGGGAGTTGAATAACGATTTCATCCCGGGCGCGCGGGACTTTTCACTTCGGCGATAGTCACGACATCGCCAATTAAAGCGGCGCGGGGGGGCGATTACATCCGCTTTGAGGGAAAAAGGGAGAGTACTTTACATCTCGAGTCGCGGCGCGCGGTGTATAATCCGATAAATGCCGATCGTCTTCGCGGCTTGTCGGCAGGGTCATCTCCCCGACCTATTTTCACTTCAGACTCGCCGAACGACTCTATCGCCTGTATCGACGATATCCTAGAGCTCGGAATACTTATGCCGTTTTATAAAGTCTCTTTTTTTTCTACGCTTCGCTTTGGTCGCCCACGTAAACTGAATAAAAAATTGCGGATGTGATTTTAATCTGCAATACGCGAATGTACATAGACATTCGATTACGATGGATTCTGATGGAACGTTTGTAAGAAATGGTAATGCATTAGAATTTTTATGTTTGAAATGTGCCGCTAGTTTCGCATCTTAAAGTTAAAGATGCGAAACTAGCACCATGTTTTGAACATAAACATTTTCAAGTTGCAATCTTTCAAAAACGTTCCATCAGAATAGTAACCGTAATGTGTTATTATTATTATTAAACGAAGATTTTGAGATCTTTTAATTAAACTTAAAAATTTCTTTAATTTTATTATATTGACATGTCAAGATAAATAATTGATAAAAAATTACATTTTTTAAAAAATAATTTTAGATTAACATCTACATACTTTTGTTCAACGTTTAGATTAAGGAGGGTCTGGAATAACCTCGATTATGATAGGGGGAGTAAGGCTAATTCTTACACGCGATACAGCTAATTAAAAGGCTGTAATGGGCTACCCAATTACCTAAATTTGATTTTTAACCCCCTAAACATGAGGTATTATTGGTATGACACCTCATGGGTCGCAGTTCAAATTATAGCCCATTATAGCTCGTTAATTCACTGCATATCGAGTACGAATTAACCTCACCTTCCCCTATTGAAGATATTAATACTGTAGGACCTTTAAGAACAAATTTAAGAATTTGTTACGACACTACTAAGAGAAAATTTATTATGTTTCCCATATGTGTTCGATTTCCTACTTCGACTGTAATACTGTAAGCTGCGTTCCTTCCGGAACTACAATTTTGTTTAATTTTCTTGCATTAACTAGTTATAATAATAATCCCATTTATTAATAAAAATAAAATAAAATTATTCAATGTGCATGCGGGATTACCAATTAAATATTTATCGTCGTTGTAATTTCGAAAAATTCGAAAGCAGTTTCGAGGAACGTTGCAGCCATGGTACTATCCTTGGGCGATAATTAATCTCCCATGACGAAAGTAACAAGCATATGTGACTAATAATAAAGCGACCCAGAAACGCGAGCGCTCGGATCTAGCTGGGTTTGAGAAAGAGGAGGATGTTGGATGACTTTTGAGAAATCGACAAACTTATCCTCGAGATAATGTCCTAATTAGTGCGTGCGAAATTCTGCTCTTTCTTTTATTCGGCAGAATTTCACTTTGAAGATGCGCGAGCTGAATTGGCGATTACTTATTTTCGGATATTCTTTCAGATTCGAAAGCGAAAAGTTGCAGGTTTCGCAAGTGTTAATGCCTACATTTGGTCACGTTAGTTATGCTGACCTTATTTTTTTTAATTAATTGTTTTCATATTAGAGGAAGATGATTTTTATCTCTCCAAGAGCAACAGAAGTCTCATAAAAGGTTCTTATCGATAAATTTTACTTAGTAGCATTGTATATGTAAAATTCAATTTCAAATAATTAAACGATTTTTTAATTTTACACTCAGAGAAGATCTACTGTGAGAATCATTATATTAGGGACAGAATTGTTATCGTATAGTGGAAAAACATATTCTAAATAATGTATATCTGAACTTAATGTTTACACAAACAGAATATTTTAGCAAAAATTAAGATCGGTACGAATAAAAATTACAGACTCGCAATCTTCGTACTCTCAGCTAATCTGCAATTATTTATGCACGTTTTCAAGAAAAACTGATAAACAATAAGCAAATTTTACAAAATGTATTAGTTTTTTGTTGAACTGTCGGTAAAAAATATTGTCACATTGGTTGATCTTTATATTCTATCGTCTTCTGTCTGCGTAGGAATCGATTTTTATATTTTTTTCATTATTTGAAAAACAACAAATATTTTTGATAAAATAGCTCTGTGGTATCCTCAATAATGGGACAAAGAATAATTAATTTCAATTTCAAACCAATCTAGAAGAAAAATGGTTTAAAAAATTTGGAAACATTACATGTAGTCGTAACATTTTTCAAACTATTTTTCCTTTAGAGCAATAGAATATCTAAAAATAGAAATCAGGCATTCTCTGCATTATGGAAGGGCACTAGGAAGAGATTTTATCCAAAATTTGTTTAAATCCTCTATTCTAAGCACAGTTTGATCAATGTACAAAAAATGTTTACCTCTACAAGCAATAACCATTACTTTTCATATAATTTCTTATAACAACTACTTGATAAATTTTTTTATTTTCAAGAAAGTCACAACCTATATAGGTAAGTATCCAAATAATCAATCCTCTTTTTTCTCATATATTATAATACTTTGTTACTATTGACAAATGTCCAACAAATCTATCAAAATTAATGGCATAATTAATCGTGCTTACAAAACCTGAGAAAAGAAAACATCGCCACACGTATTCATCAAGAAACAAGAAAATTATCCGAGCTATTCCCGCTACGTGCAATAAAACGCGCCTCTCAAAAAAGTAGTCAAGGGCTTTATAACGGAATCCTCGCTCGGTCACGTTGACAATCTCGCAACTGCCGACGCAAAAAAAAAGAGAGCAGAGGAGAAAAAAACGGAGCAATTGCACTCTCCGTGCGGTATGCGTTTTTTTCACCGCATCTCCCGTCGATTGCGTTCGCCTTTGCGACACTGACCGCGACGCGCGCGCGTTTCCCGTATACGCTCCGCGGAAGCGTTGCGCCGTCGTCGGCCTTTCCCTTGGAATGCCGAGGAAACGGAACATCCTGTGCACTGCACGTAAATGCGAAAAAATTTGATTGTTCCGTAAGGATTTGAATTTTTTTTTTTTTTTTTTACATCGAAGTGGTTTCGAAACTTTTTGAAGGGAAGCTGGTTATGCTTCGCGTTGAGGTTTTATGCATACGTCAAACGGGTGCACGTTTTGATCGCAGGACTGGAAAATTTTCTGATCTGATGTGATGTAATATTGCAGCGACTTAGTTTTTCTTCTAATTAAAAATTACTTGTAGATAAGATTCGAGTTTTCCAGACACTTCTGGATTTTGTTGCGGAACCAATAACATGTAAATTCTAAAAGTGTGTATGGAACGAGTTTATTTAGAAAAGTGGTAGTTCGTTTAAATTTGAATATCGTTACGGTACATTTTTTTTAACTATAGTGTAAGTCTTGTAATCTTTCCAGTTTTTATACGCGAACAGATTTATCATATTGTAAATAGAAACGTAAAATATTCATCACAGGTCACTTTAGATTGCAAGTTACAGGAATAGTTATTTTACTATTTCTCATTTTACAAAATGTATTCTACAGAAAATCCTGCGAATATCGTGTGAAAAAAGTAAGAGAAGAGTAGAAAAATACTCTGTTAAAAATTGAGGTAGTCAATTTTAATGTCCTCACAAGCTGACATTGTTGGAAAAATTAAAATTTTGACTTTTTTCTAAATCTGCTTCACTCACTCCGGAGGAATTATATTTAAAAAGAAGAATCTATAAGTACTAGTGGAATGGACCTTCGATGCCTTCTGAACCCTGCGCACCAGTTAATAAACATGTAAAGTACGGGGAGTAAAGTGATTTCGTGATTGAAAAATATCATTTTACTCCCTCTGCGGAGGTCAATAAAGTGAACTTTTCAGGTGATTAGGGTGAAATAAATATTTTTAAGTCTAATAAGTCTAAAAAGAAAGGTAACTGTATCAAGTTTTTGTAAAAAAACTTTGATAAAATTGATATCTATAGAAAATTTATAGGCCTTGAATAACACTATCTATTTTTGTTCAGACTTTAACTTGTCCCCTTAAGGGGGTCTTACACCTATAATTTTTTTCACTTAAAATTACTTAAAACAAAAAAAAAAAATATTTATTACAATTTAAATTTAATATTATAAAAGTATATTGAATTCCGATTAAAATGGGTGTAGTTAGAAGTCTCTAGACCCATTTTATATTAAATTATGTCAATTTCAAAAATTTTGCTCGTGTGACACTTTCGGCTTCAACGGATTCATCAATTTTGATGGGCTTTGGCTTAAATCGTTGGTAATTATGTCTTTGTCGCGTGAAGAGTTGTATGCATTAAAATGGTTTGATTAAATAATTGAAAGAGTCCAATAACTACCGAAATTTCTTCAATTT
>JAXIUT010044059.1:0-12059 GCA_035586675.1 Eurytoma californica | reverse complement strand
TATTTTCGTCGCAAATTTTAGATACGATAGTCTTCGACGGGAAAACCAAAATAAGATTTTCTTCGTCTGGGGCGTCGCAATAACCTCCTCGATGATAAACAGTCTGGTTTCAGGAGAGGACATAGCACACAGACTGCCCAAATTGTTCCGACAATTTCATTAGGTTAATTTTTTCCTACCTCATAGATCAAGCACAAGCAGTCATCGATAATGACGGAAACACTACCGACTGGTTTCAAGTTACTGCCGGCATACCCCAGGGCAGCGTTCTAGGAGATCTACTGTTCGCCATTTTTATTAATGACCTACCATCAGTCCTTATATCTTCTCTGCTGTACGCCAAATATACGCAGATTCATCTCTTAGCCCTCCCAATTGACTTCGTAGAAGAAGTCAGTCTGATCAGTAGAGACGGCGAGGCTGTTGCGAAATGGGCTGCCGATAACGGTCTCCTGTTCGTCTCGACTCCTGGGTAGTGTCGCATACCTCTCCGGACTTGACCTCGACAACCTGCCCAAGATCTGCATCAATGGTGTTTCCCTACCTTATGAAGTCGAGGTTAAAACCCTCGGCCTTATCTTGACTCAGTCGCTCAACTGGGCGAAACACATTGAGACAACCATTCGCAGCACCAACTTTGCGCTACGAACCTTGCGACAGTATTGTCACTCCCTGACCAGGTCACTGAAGAAGGAATGCAGCTGAACTATTACAGCCACTAAAATCATTTTTACTCGAAAAATTACACTTAAAAATGAACAACAACCCAGCAGAACATAAACGTATATATGTACATGTACGTATGTACGTATGTACGTATATTGTTCTCCCTTAACTATTTTTAAATGACGCAGTGAAATTTTAAAGCTAAAAGATCCGGTGTTTTCGGTGCAAAAAGGAAGGGCGTGTTGTGCCCTTGTGTATGTCTGAATCGTACTGAAGAACGAGAAAACCAAGGAAAAAACCGCGGGAAAGATGAGACGCGCGATTGCGCCTTAGTGGCCACCAATTCCAAGAAAAAAGTCGAACAAGTTCCAACAAGGAGTCTGCAGCTTGTCACGTAAACAAACTCCTGAATGGCGACACGAGTGATGTTTAGTTTACCGATAGTGGAGCATCGGCTCACATTACTTACCGACGGGAGTGGCTCTCTGATTATCGAGTCCCGTGATCGACGAAGGAACTGTGCTCGTCGAACAGTTTGTTGATGAAAAATGGTGGAAGTCAAGTATCGCGAATTTGCTCAATGTCCACGAGATGCGCAAGAATTTATTGTCAGTAGGCACTTGCGCGAAGAACGGGTTAAAACCACTGTTCGAAGGTGACAATGTCAAAATCTATCGCGGGACTGTCTTAATCGCTACTGGAATCAAACAGTCGAACAATATCTATAGATTTTTTGTCGCGCCCGCAAACCTGAAAGTGATAGTCAGGCAAACATATCTGAAACTAGTTTAAGGTTACGGCAAGAAAGACTCAGGCACCTGAATGCACGCGCATTGAAAGATTTAACGAAAAACGAAGCCGCATTTGGAGTGAAATTGGATGATTGCAGTGTATTTACCTGCGATGATTGCAAAATCGGCAAGTCACATAAACAGCCTTTTATCAAGGCATGTGAGCCGCGAGATACGAAACCCAGCGAGTTCGTCTACAGCGATGTATGCCGTCCAATGCCGGAAACGTCGCTCTGCGGTGCCCGGTACATTATAACTTTTAAGGATAGCGCTTCAGATTTTCGACACGTGTATTTCATCAAGCACAAATCTGACGTGCTCATGCGGTTCAAGGAGTTGGAGCACGCAGTCGCAAATAAATTTGGCCAAACGATTAAAATGTTGAACTCGGGCAACGGCATGGCGTATTGCTCGGACGCGATGCAGGAGTATTTGAAGTAGCGCGGAATAAGACATGAGTGCACCGCTCCATGTTTTGTCTGTATTCAGTGACAGTTTGTTGAGAGCTCGACAAATTGCGATGATTTGGAGCAAGTTGTTCATTTTAATCTCTATTTCTTTCCAGTTTTTTCTAGTAACAATTAATGCAGTATCATCAGTATTTCAAATAGCATGTCATTTATGTATACTATGAAAAATAAAGGGCCTAGTATTGTACCTTGCGGAACACCTGTGTCTACTGTTTTGAAATGACTTGTTTTATCATTAACTTTGACTCTTTGTTTTCTATTGCACATATAATTTTTTATAAGGTTATAAGCTTTTCCCCGAATACCATAGTTATACAGTTTATTAAGCAGTATCTGATGATCAACTGTATCGAATGCCTTTGCTAGATCTAGAAAATTGACTGCAGTTGGTTCACTTTTATCGAGTTTGTTATAAATTAAATTTGATATGTGGTTGAGTGCATCTTTTGTACTTAAGTTTTTTCTAAAACCAAATTATCTTTTGTATAGTAGATTATTTTTGTTAAAGAAATCAATTAGTCTAACGTGTATCAGTTTTTCGAAAATTTTTGCTTGGTTAGAGATTAAGGAAATCGGTCTATAATTATTTGGGAGGTGTTTTTCTTTTGCCTTATGTATAGGTACAATTTCAGCAACTTTTAAGGCATCAGGCCGTACTTCTTTGTCAATGCACGAGTTGAAAATGTGTAAGTGGGTTGTTTAAATTGTTAACGATTGTTTTTAATACCTGTGAATTAATTTCATCTATCCCACCTTTTTTATTTTTCATACAAGTAAAATCACGCTCAATTACTTTCTTTTCATTTTTTATTTCAGACTTAGATAGATAGATAAGAAAGTTTTATTATATTATAACAGAATACAAAAAGTTAAAATTTACATCGTGATATATAAAACACATTCAACTTCAGTCTTACAGTCTTACAAGAATTTAAAATTCGGCGAATTATCACAGGTTGTTTCGCGTACGTAACACTATCACAATAATCGGGAAATTTACTTTAGAGTCGGAAATTCGTTTACAAACTATCTACATGTTAAATACATACTAAGACTAGATTCTCGCGATCATGGTTAGTCTAAATCTATGAAGTAGTTCCACGCCGCTACTTTAAATCTAGAAATGGACGGCAGGTTTCTAATTTGGCTTGGAATTGAGTTCCAGAGGTGAGACGCGTATACATGAAAGGAGTTGCGGCTCGCGTTTGTTTTGTAGAAAGGGATCGACAGTTCCTTAGGATCGCCCCGTTGGGGGCCTCTCGAGATGTAAGGTGAAAAGAGGGGGGTTAGGTAAGCTGGCAACTTGACTCTGAGGATCTTGTAGACGCAGAGCTGTAAAATAGTCTCTGCAGGAGCCAAGTTTGATCCAGCCCAGTCCTTCCCTATAAGGGGTGATGTGCGAAGCCAGAGAGGCGCCTGTAACGTAACGTGCACAAGAGTTCTGCAATACTTGAAGACCTCTATGGAGATCTAGCGAGGCGTCTAGATATACTGTCGAGCAGTAGTCCAGAATGGGAAAAATCAGTGCCTCGGCCAGCCTTTTAAGGAGCGATTCCGAAGTGTATTTACGGAAAAAACGTTGGCTGTAGAGTGCCCTGTTGCACTTTTTGGTGACATAATCTACGTGTGCAGTCAAATTTAATTTGGAAACGAGGACTACACCAAGGCTAGTAACTGTGTCGGACATGGCGATGGAGCTGCCGTCTCCAAGCTCAACTCGGGGGGCACAGTTATAAAAGGCGGTGACGGAGCGGAGCGTGATGACATAATCGCTTGAGTCTTTGGAGTTGAGCCTAAAACCGACAGAACACGACCAGTCCGCCACGGTACTCGCGACCGAGGCAAGGATGTCAAGCCCCAACTGTATGCTATCTGCGGGGACTTGGACGTACGCCTGGAGATCATCCGCATAGATGATGCGTTGGACGCCAGGGATGTTTAGTACACTGCTGAGGTCGTTTATATAAAGGCAGAAAAACAGGGGACCGAGCACTGAGCCCTGTGGTACTCCCAGGTTCGTATCGAGTCATGGGGATTTATATGAATATGACAGTACCAGCTGTCTTCGGCCTTGGAAATAAGATTTAACCCACAGTAGCGCAGAGCGAGAGAAACCTATTTTCTGTAGTTTGATTAGTAGGCGAATGGGTGAGATGGTATCAAAAGTCTTGCTAAAATCGAACAGTAAGAGCAGTGTGACTAATTTTTTGTCGATGCCTTTACGGATGTCTTCAGTCAGGTTCAATAATGCAGTCTCAGTAGAGTGAAACTTCCTGAAACCTGATTGGAAAGGATCGAGGATGTTATTTGACGTAAGAAAATCAAGTATTTGGGAATGCATTAGTTTCTCGAAGACCTTGGAGAGGAAGCACAGTAGAGCGATTGGTCGAAAGTCCGATGGTGACTCAGGAGTCGTGCTCTTCTTGAGTGGTATAAGATGTGCTAGCTTCCAGGTGTCTGGGAAGATGTTATTTGTCAACAAGTGGTTGAAGAGATTGACTAGATGTTGGCCGATCACGGGGAGGGCTTTTAGCACTACACTTTGCGGGATTTCATCTGCACCACGCACCTGCGAAGAAAAGTGTCCTATAGCGAGGATCAAGTCATTGAGAGTGACTTCTTTAAATTTGAAGCCCTCGTTGGCTGCGGATGCAAGGAGTCTTTCGGTCTCATCCAGATTTTCACTGTTTGAAACCGAGACTCTCGCAAAGTGTGTGTTAAGTTCGTCAGCTGTAAACTTATGTAGGTGATTCGTGGCCTTGGGTAGAAGTCCCAGACTGCGTAATTCCCTCAAGGTATTGTTGGAGGCAGATGCTTGGCTTAGACGGGCCTCGTAGAAAGCCGTGCGGGCTTTGCTGGTCCGAGATTCAGCAATATCACGCAGTCTAAGGAATTCATCGAGAAAGAGTGCATTTTTTGTTCTTTCAAAGCGGCGCCTAACTGCGTCTCTTTTACGATAGAACTCCTTGAGCTCGACCGAGATCCGTGGAAGGGCTTTCCTTCTGACTTCAACCTGTTTTAACGGTGCGAGGTTATTTATCGCAGACAGGAGGTTGGAGTTTAGGCAGTCCAGCTTTGAATCGAGATCACTATTTGTGTTGCTCAGTGCTGACCAATCACATTAAGAAAGTAGGGAGTTTAGGGTGGCAGCATTGATACCCTTGTAGTCTCTATAGGCAAAACTATCCATAGGAATGGACAGCTGCGGAATCTCAATAGACATCGATGATGGCGTGTCTGCCCTTGAATGGAGGTAGTTGATTATTTGCACTGAGGGGGTGTCATTATCGTCAACAAGTATTACATCAATCCATGTGTGCGACCTGCTAGTCATCATTTTTAGTGAGGAGATCATCATTGAAATCACCCATGACTATCTTGTGGCTATAATCACCACAAAACAGTCGCAGGCTGTCTAGCAAATCTTGTTTCTCGAGGAATGAGACTTGCGGTGGTCTATAGATGATACAGACGAGGATAGGCGGGGATTCACAATGTGTTTGGACGCTGCACATCAGGAACTCTGGGCAATGAGGTTTCCCAGGACCACAGAATTTAGAACTAGCCAACGTTTTTACTTTAAAATCATTCCTGATGAACAGGGCGCCCCCTCAACCCCGCCTGTTTCTATCCTGTGGAAGCACAGTAAAGCCATCGATTTCAATTATGTTGTCTGTCATGGCATTATAGAGCCATGACTCCGCCACTTCAAATAGCTGATATGATAGGTCCGCGTGGAGGAACTGTCGAAGACCCTCTATGTGACCTTTGAGTGAAGCCACATTCAAGAAACCCGCTTTGATGGTATTGCAGCGGCGAGATTTAGTTATCAATAAATTCTTTTTGTTTCAGAAGGGCAGCAATTAAACTAAATGACAGGTTATGTTGCTTTTCATTTTTGAGGTTAGAAACTAAATCAGGATTTATAACGAAGTTATTTAATATATAAATTTAGAGTACAATAAGAAAAGTTAGAAACTTTATGATTAATTCATTACTCTATACTCTATTTAAATAAACCAGAATTAAAATAAAATATAAAATTCATATCAAAACATTTTGAATTTTGGTGCCACCGGATGTTTAACCATTATCCAATCAAATCTCCTTTTTCGAGGCTTCACAATATCCTGCCATCGTTTTTTAAGAGAGGATTAGAAATTGTTTTATTTTATATTCTGATATTTGTTGTAGAAAAATACTGTTTAGATTCATGTTCGATGATTTTCTTTCTGCATTTTGTGGTGTTTTTATTTGATTTCTTAGTCCCCCCCCACTACAAAAATAATTGTTTAAATTTCCAGCAATTTCTTTGGAATGATAATTTTTTTTTCTCTTTATATTACCTATTATTCTCTTTTAGGTATTCAATGCTGCAATTATTTTTTTCATTTTTTCCTATTTTATTTTTTATTAATTTCCATAGGTTCCTTTGGCTATTCATATTAAGTTTTTTATCAACGTTTTCTTTAGCCTTATTTATGACTTTTTGTAAATTTTTGACATTATTTTTATATTTAGTTCTTTTCGAGATATTGTTTTGATCTTTTTTCCAGATTTTATATAACTTTTCTTTGGTTTGACAATATATTGTAATTCCTTTTGTTATCCAGTTATTTCTTGGCTTATTTTTGTTATGTTGTTCTTTTTCTAGCAATATTTATAGCAATGTTCGGGCAGTATTCTAGCAATATTTATAGCAAGTATTTATAGCATGTTCGGGTCATCTATCTGATTAATTTCTAGCCAATTTATAGTTTCTACTGTTCTCTGTAGTTTTTGGTAATTTATTTGATTTTGCTTCCTCCTAGAGGAAGCTTTGTAATCGTGATAAAAAAAAAGTTTTGAGATAAAACAATAGAAGTTTGTTTCGAGTCACTGGGAGTCAATATGCACTATTTTTAGAAAATGTATGTGTGTGTTAGTATGTGGTAAGACAATCATATCTCCGTCAATATAATGTTAAATTTGATTTTCTAATGGTAACAATTTTTGTTTCTTTTAGCTTACGGCGGGTCAAGATTAACATTTATGATTTAAGTATTTTTTTTCGAAAATTTCTATTTTGATATTTTTTAATTTTTAAATTTTAGTATCACTTTCGTACCGTATATGTTTTAATGATATCACATGTCGTAGAGAATTTAATTTTCTACAATTTGAAAAAAAATGTCGCTATCACTTTTGGTTTTCAAGATATCCTTAAAAAACTGAAATTTTAACAATTGTAAATTGCAAAAAAAATATAAGGTTAATCGCTCCGAACTTTTGACGTAAGTGTATACCTGTTATTAAAGCTATTTGAAATAATTTTTGTTAGGTTACTCTATACATTACTTTCTGAAAAAATCAAATTTAAACAAAAAAAACGGTTTTCTTTGTTCCTGCATAACGTTAGTAGAAATTTTTTGTTCAATGCCAAATTTGCTCTGCAGCTTTGTATATTTGTTACCTCGGATGAGTTCGTATTTTAGCTGATTTGTTTCAGCCGATTCCGAGAACATCGACTTTTCATGTTTTTTACCATTTTCTTTGTTCTTCCATAATTTGAGTAAAAATCATGTTTTTATTACGAAATTTGGTTTCCAGCTTTATCTCGTTGCCCCCTCGGATGAATTCTAATTTCAGCCGATTAGCTTGAGCCGATTACGAGAAAATCAAATTTTCAGTTTTTTCACCATTTTCTTTGTTCATGCATAACGTGAGTAGAAATCATTTTTTTTCGTGTTTTCCTTTTTAACATCTTTTATTTTCATAAAAAATGTTCATAAAAAATGTTCAAGTATGTAAGATTTGTATTTTATTTTATTTAGTTTAAAGAAAAGGAGCCTCTGTTATTATTTATGTCTGATGGTCTAGTTATATTGCTGATCCCTGGGAAGTATCCATTTTCTAAGAATGTTTGTAAAAATTCTTGTTCTATTGCATCTTGATTTAGTATTTCCATGTTCAAATCACCTACAATCAAATGATTTTGGTGCCTCTTATTAATTTTTATTAATTCCTTAAGATTCATTGAAAATTCAGTTTTATTCAGAGCGTGAAATCTGTATATTGCTGAGATTGATAAATCTTCTTTATTACCTAGAGAAATTATCGTTTTAATAATTTTAAGTTTATTTATTTGTACTATTTCTGTTGTTTGTTTTATATCTTTTCTTATATAAATAACTACTCCATCTGATTTGTTAATATTGCTTTCATTATAAAAAATTTTGTAATCATTGATTTTGAAAAATTCGAAATAGTCAAGTTTCCAAGTTTCCGTGCATATAATGATACAGGGTTTAACTATTAGACTACTAATAAAAACAAGTAATTTATTGTAATTTGGATTTCAACTTCTGATGTTTAGACATAGTATTACTTCATTAGCATCTGTAAAGTATTTGTTTATAGTATTCACATTATATACTATGTTTTCATTTTCAAATAAGTCTTCGAGGTTTAAATTCATTTTGCTAGCTGGTGTTTGCGTTTTTGGGCTTGCTGGTGTTGACGAAGCATTTGATGCTATACTCGATATTTTTAATTTTCTGATTGTTATCGACCGCTGCAATTTTAGCCGATCTACTTTACCAAAATATCTTGGATAAGTAGGTGTCAATGGGTAATCTGTCATGTCTATAAATGTGTTTATTTTATTTATTAGAACTTGGTACTTTTCACTGTCTAATGCACTATGGTTAATCTTATAATCACACTTGAACTTTTTGTAATGGTATTCACAGTTTGGACACTTGAATGTTTCACTTTTGCATTTTTGCATTGTTGATGAGGTTGATCGTTACCCGCGCACTTGTGACGTGTCTTGATTTGGACATTTTTTTGCACCGTGTCCAAATCTTGAACATTTACTACAAGGCTTTGTATTTATTATATCAAAAACTGCAGTTTTGATATCCTACAAAGAGTCTGTTGTTATTCTCTCGAATGTGTTACATATCACTTTACAATTGTCTTCGATGTTACTAAAATTTCTTTGGTTGATGTCCTCTTCTATTTCTTTTTCCTTCTTGAAAATGCTGTCTATACCAATAACATTAACTGTAGGCTTTTTAATCTGTTCTTTTTCTACTTTAAAGTTGTTGGTTAATTTCTCACTTTTTAACTTAGCTTTACTTTTTTCAATTGTATTTACACTTTTTACATTTTTGCAATTTATTATCACAGTGTCTTTATTCTTACTTATTATTCTTACTTATCACACTTTTGGTTTGATCTGTTTTGTTTAGTAAGGTAGTGTGCAACTGCTCTTTCAAGATTTGTAATATCACTGCTGTTTGTTTTTTTAATTAAAAGTTTAGACACTCTTTTGTTTATTGGCCTCTACTTTTTTGTTTTAATTGGACGAAGAATTGCCAGGCTGTCTCATTAAGTGCACCATACGGTAGATTTGATGTTAAGGCAAGGGTGGTCTTGGCAGATTATGAACGAGCTAGATATAATTTTTCCTGGGGTACCAGAATTATATTTAGCCACAAATTCATTGGTATGTTGAAAACTTCCACACACAATACACACCACTGCTCCAACTTTAACACTTGGATGGCACTTGTAATATTTATTGAGAGGAGCATCGGGCAGCTCCTTGCTACCCGACGATATGTTGCCGACTGATATATAAAGATATGTGGTTCGTTGAAAAAACAATTCAGGATGAAGTTTGATAACGCAGTTAAAAGATTGATACTTATCGGATATGAAGGCGATTCAGTAAATTACAGATTGCCCGGTATCAAAGACTGTCCAGATATACAGAAACGTCAAATTTAGCGAGCATGCGGACATTTCAACGGTGTTGAAACCCACTGAGAATTGTAGAGTTGATTTTTCCTGCTGGTGTTGATGATCGTGTCGCAGATCACGTCTAGGAGGAAGCTGAGCAAGGTTTGAGAAATGAAGCAGCTGTCAGGGATGAGGAGGCTCCTGCTGAGACCGCAGAAGAACCTGAGCTCCTGCCTCGCATAAGAACTCAGGGATCGCGCATTGATCAGGAAAATAGTTAGATATGAGGATAATATAGCTGAAATCAACGCCCCGAGTAGTTACAAAGAGGCAGTAGAGTGCCCAGAGTCTGCGCAATGGATACGTGCTATAAGTGAAGGGATGCAGGCCCATGGAAGGAATAACACGTGGTCGCTAGTCCCTCGATGCTCAGCACGAAAACCCATTGACTCGAAGTGGGTGTTTAAATTTATTAATTTAAAGCACGTTTGTGTGTGAGTGGTTTTCTACACTGGGATGTGTCGACTACACTGGGACTTTTTCACCTGTAGTAAGGTACGATTCTGTTCGTGTTTTTCTTGCTGTGGTCACTCAAGAATACTTAGAAATGGTAACCTTCGACGTACGGACAGTCTTTCCATACGGCGAGCTCCAGGGGGAGATTTTCATGAAAGTTCCAGAAGGTGCTCAAGACAGCCTTGAAGACAAGTGCAGGATTGACGATGGTCAAGTCATGCATGGTCTTGAGAGCGAGGAAGAATTGCGTGGAAATGAAAACCATGTGAATCTAGTGTGCCGTTTAAATAAGTAATTGTATGGGTTGAAGCAAGCACCGAGTTGCTGGAATGAGACAGTTAAAAGCTTTTTGGCTAAATTTAATTTAAAAGAATCTGAAGCAGATAAATGTGTATTGGTTGGAATGTATGAAGGATCAATTCTGTATTTAAAACTCTATGTAGATGACGGTATGTTAGCGCACTAATCTCCTCGAATATTAACAGGATGTTGGATACCGAAATTACAGTTCCTCGTTTAATTTAAGAATTTTTAAGATTATCAACTAATTTAAACTAGAGCGCCATTCTCTAGCCTTCAAAGAATGGGGCTCTGCATCAATAACCGCGCTATTAAAAAAACTGAATTAATAAAACGGAGAACTGTAAATGTCGGTAACTGTGCATTAGGTATAGAAGTACGGCCTCCTCTTAAAGTCTATCTTGCACGAATTAAGCAGAGAGTTTAATGTCACCATTGATGATGGGAGTTATTTTGCTGGTCTGCAAATATTTCGCGACCGATTTAAGAAATCTATGTACATACACCAGGGTGCATACGCTAATCGGGTGATTGATAAGTATAATATCAACGATGCAAGAGCAATGAATGTACCAGCAGACCCACATACAGTTTTGTACCCAGTCAAAAGTTATGATGAGTGTGTGATTGACCTTGAAATTCGGCCAACGTACTGCCCTCCGTAAGTGTGTAAGGAAACTGTAAAAAAAACGTGTGGGTCTCGGGACCCCCGGTAGGAACGAAGTTCCCTCGGCTTGTTACCGCCACTATATATATACACGGTGTTCAAAAAATATTTCCGGAATTTTTCAGGACGAATAGAGGGGCAAATTCTACTTCTTTCCTTTTGGCATTTCGTGATATGATGGATAATTATCGAGTTATTGCCAATTGAAAATGAGGATAATTGACCAATCGGCGCTCGCAGTCAAGGCGCCAGTGGGCGGGGCCTATCCGAACAGTGAGCGCTGATTGGTCAGTTATCCTAATACTCAATTGACAATAACTCGATAATTATCCACCATATCGCAAATTGCCAACAAGGAAAAAGTCTTAGAATTTGCCCCTCTATCAGTCCTGAAAATTTCCAGAAACATTTTTTGAACACCGTGTAGACATTACCGTTCACTAAGAAATTTAATCATGTATATTGCACATTCCTGCGGGGGGCCCCGAGATCCACACGTTTTTTTTTTTTCTTTGAAGTGATAACTTCTTATGGCTTACTGGTAACGCTCAGGAAATTCAGTCACCAAAAGTATGAAAAGGACTCATTGTTTTACCTCGGTTATACTCTTTCTCTCTCACACTTACTCGTAGGCTTTTCCTTGCAGCAGGCGCTAATCACTTTTTTACGAGCATCATATTGCAGATCAAAATGAGCAGTGATCGAAAAAGTTTGAATATTTATAAAATGATATTACAATTGAGGGTCCGGATAATGAAACTCGCCGAGCGCTCGAAAACGGGTAAAAGTATTGTCCACGGAGCAAATTTCGAAAAAAGTCCAAATGTCAATTTTAATGATTCGAAGTTGTAGAGAATTTCATTGCGCATCTTTTTTGCATTGGACACGAATATATATCTTTTTTTGTTTTTTAGTTATTCA
>JAXIUT010044038.1:0-12062 GCA_035586675.1 Eurytoma californica | reverse complement strand
GAGAGAGAGAGAGAGAGAGAGAGAGGGAGAGAGAGAGAGAGGGAGGGAGGGTAGGGAGCCGTTTTGTCGCGGGGTGGACGCGCGCCGCACCCGGAGGGGTCGATCCGCGCCAGATGAATGGTCAAGCCGTCGTTAAGGATTCTGCGCGTCATTCCGGCACACGACGCCCGACGTCTTACACAATCGATCGCCGATATTACGGCCACAGGGCTGAGTGCCGTGATCCGCCTTTTTTCTGTGCATTTGATTCTCCGACGCGCGAGTTATTGAAATTCTCATTTTGTATTTTTTTTTCTTTATGACGAGGAATATCTACCAAAGCGTGAGGTTCGCTTCTTGCGATATGACAGTTGTATTTTCGATGGGGAAATTCGGTATCCTGCTAATGATCTATGTGTTTATCAGATGAAACTACAATTTAGGGCAATTGGCAAAAAGCAGCAAATTACATGTCTGTAATTTCGAGTGGGTTAAAACGGCGGTTGCAAAAAATTAATTACCTACACTGCGTATTTTGATTTATTACATTATTTACGGAATCTACATGAATTACTTTGATTATTAATTAAACACAAATTTATTGAATATCAATTACGAATTAATTATGATTATAAATGGAACTTTAAAAACAATTTTTTATTGGTTTATTTATTTATGTACTCTTTTATATCCCAATTGGGAAAATTTTAATTAAAGCAAATGAATTTTTCATACTTGTAGCATACTTGTATTGTAGCTTTATGTATGTTTTACTGTAAAAAAGTAATAAAATACCATACCATTTTGAATAAACTGACGTAAAAAAGATTTCAAGTCAAGAGACTATTTTTATTTTAAATTTAATTCTTACTTTTAGAACCAAATAATTTCACATTATTTTTAGACTTTTTTTAAAAAAATTCCCCGTTATAAAGTTAAATACAATCCTTTTAGTATTCTGTTCAAAGATGTAAATCTGCCCCGGCAGACGTTACGTTAATTTAGACATAAAATTTTTTTTTTACGAAATTCAATTTACCCAGAGCAGGCTGCTTGGGTCGTAAAAAATGCATAAAGATAGATGGCCGTGCATTGAAATGTGCGGAAAGTAGTAAATCCTATTCCTAGGTATACATCATTGACATTATGTACGCACTATAAAAAAAGACAATATCGAACTTTAACAATATCCGTGAGCATACTTAAATAGCAACAAGCGGCATGTTGGCAACTGTATTCAGTATTTAAAGTCGGTCACCAAGTGAATGTAATAATCGACAGAATCCACGATACATTTGTTAGCAAAATAAAATTCTTTTTTATTTGAAAATTTTATTGAAAGTCATTAATGAATTAAATAAAGTCACTAAAAGCGAAGACAGTGTCTTTATTCAGATAACACATTGATACAGCATTTTTTAATTTTTGACAAAGTGAATATTAAATGGATTTTTTAATAAAAGCATTTTTCATTTAATTGAAAACAATGAAAACAATGACATGTAAAAATCGTTATTATGTAATTTAATTATTTCTGTATGAAAATAATGGAATAAATGTGAATCAAATATAATAATTCTATACTAATATTTATAACTGCAAATCAATATTTCATTAAAGTTTATATACTCATAAGATTTTATAGAAAAAATGAAAAATAAAATTTTCTTTGTAGTGTCGGTACAAACTAAACGATTCTGTCTGAGCTAAAAAAATGTAATGCCTTCCTTCCATTTTTTTTCGCTCTTGGAACAAGAGTAGAAAGCTCCATAACGGTATTTAACACGCGCGTGCATATAAAATGAACGTTATTTTTAAGCTTTTAAGCAGCGCGAATTTCTCAATAAAACTCGCGCAATTTAGCCGTAATTTATGGCAGTTAAAAACTCAATTAACATGCGCACTTTTATAAATGATCGTGTTTTAATACAGGAGCGAAAAATTTATCGGCCTTTAAAACAATTATCGACAGGTAATAAATCGCATTATTCGTCGATATTATGCTGTCATATTTTTGTAATAATATCTGCAATGAAACTAAATCAGCCACATTGAGCAGTATTTTTATAAATTAAAAAAAAATTTCGCTTGATTTATGTCTGCACAGTAATGTAGTATTTGCGCTTATTCATTTTATTCCCATTATCTCACTGAATGATAACGTAGAAAAATCTGGCTATTTCACCCGCGGAAAGACGAGCCAAATATCACGCTACAGCCGCTGGTTAAACACGGCGCAGTACAGCGCAAAAAAACTAGATGCTCTCGCCGGGGTTTTAATTTCATACACTCTTATCGCGGATAAACGTGAGAAAACATGATACATTTTTCGCAAATTTGCATTTAAACAAGCGAAAAGTAGCGTTCGCTTGTCAAATTTAGCACGGAGGTGGCTGGTAAAAAGTAACAAGGCGACTGCCAAGGAATTAAACGAGGAAAAGGGAAAAGAGCGAAAGAGTGAAAAATTAATTACACCGCGAGAGTTGCATCTATAGCCGACTTTTAAGTAAATCCTTTTAGTGCACGACCAGAATTATAGGCTTCTAGAAAAAATTAACGGCCGGCGATCTTTGCATTGCGTAATTATTTTTCACTCTGACACCGAAACGAAGTAGTTTTTTATATTACACGTATATAGTTTTACTTTTCCACAATCTATTTTTTTTTTTTTTTTTTTTTAAGAAAGAAAATTGCGTATTGTGTAAACGTCGGAAGGCATTGAAAAAGTTTTATTTTGATCTATTTAATATAAGTAAACTAGGAAGAATGCGCAGGAGCGAAGTGCTGTTAGACGTAATGCACTAGTCTTCTCCAGTGCATTTCCTCAATCATAACTTTGCAAACTCTGCAAAAGACTATTTCCATTTTCCCATTTTTGAATGAAGTAAGAAGTTGCGAAATATTTGGTATCGAACTAGTGCAAAGTAATGTCGGAGATTCAACGCTACTGTGACAAAACATTAGTAATAATGCTGAAAAATTCTTTCTTTTCTTAAAGGCTACATCAACTTTTCTTTGTCTTTACTACAATAAGAGATTAATATTTGATAGACGGATAAATGTGAAAAACTGTTGTAAAATCTCTAGTCCATTTAGTTTAGACGTATTTCAATTCTATTCTATTTCACTTATATTTATTCTAGTGATTTCTTGAAATCGAATCTACTATGAAATATGTCTGCTTTTTGATCAGTTAACAGTATTTGGATATATTTAACCTATTAGCAATATTAATAATTGAAATAAATAAAAAAAGTTTTTTCTTTAATTAAAAAGAGCATAAGTTCTATAATTGATAAAGGATTATCGATACTTAAAATAAAATTCAATGTACATTCTACAGATTTTGAATTTAATTCAATGTAACTTCATTAAAAAAGTTAAGTGTATAAAAACTATTTTAATTAATTCGCATACTTCCGTTCCACTCACTATGATTCTCGTCAACCAATGGCGTTACCACTACAATATTTACTATCTATTTATACTCAAGAGCGAATCTAAAGGCTACGGTAAGTAGAACACCAAAATGGAAGTATTAATTACCGAGCCGTCTGTATAACATAATCTGAAGTTGGACGAAACCGGACTTAAGCTTTTTTGCGGATTACCCACATAATTAACATAAAATACAAATAAATGCTAAAATGATTAGTCAAAACTATCCACACATTCTCAGAGATCATAAACCCACTGAAAATCCACGACGCATACCTAATGCCGAAAAGCAAGGTGAAAGCGAGCGCAAACACGGCGGTTGACGAAAAAGCAATTACCCATCAAATATTTGCGCGAATCATCAAAGCGCGGTCTGAAAAGCCTCTTAATGACGCCGCTCGAGCGGCTTGCATATACGTGTGCGTATACAAGTGTGCGTGTCGATGGATGGATGCACGCTCTGCATAAAAAGCTCCACGCGCCAAGTCACCCGAGCAGTCCGCTAATTGGACGGTGGGTGTGAGCGATGTCTCGGTGCACGCGAGACGCGCTTGCGGGATTCGATTAAGAATCGCGCGACGGTAAATTAACAAAGTCGCGCTCGGCTCGAGGAAATTTGCGGTCGGAAAGTTGGAGCCGGCGCGGTGGGACCGCTGAATTTTTTAAATTACCGCGCCCTTTTTTAAAGTTCACGAAACGGTGTAGTCCCCTCGTCAATTATACGTCGACGACGCCACCCGGGAGGTCACAGTGTCACCTCGTTCCTCGGGTCAGACGGGGAAAGGATAGCTCGAATGCGCGAAATTATGTTTGCGGAAGCAACTACGAATTTTTATAGTATTAACTGGGTAAAGGGTGGATAGTTTGAATTTATTAGCTGTAAATTATACTATTTTGTGGCGCAGTAATCGAGAATTGCGTAATCAAAATGAATATTAAACAACAATATCTTTTAGTATCATGATATACACTTTTTTAATGTTAATTAAGAGAAATAATTAATTAACTAATTGCACACTGAAAATATTACGAATATTAAGAAATTGTTTGGATGAAATATATTATTCTTTTCGTTTTAGTAAAATAAATTAATTTTAATGAATTTTTTATTAATTCAAGTTTAGAGACTTATTTAAAGAAAATAATTTTTTCACTAAACTTCAATTAAATAATTTCTAAAAATTAAAAAAAATTTTCAGTACACTAACTTGTTAAACCGATGTCATATAATATAAAACTTAATCTCTTATACTTCAAAACAAGTATTTTTTAATCCTCAACAATTTATTTCTTGTAAAATAATCCATTTTTAAAAGATAAAAATGGCCAAGCTAACATAAGCGTATGTAAAATGCCGTAAAAATCATATTCTTAATCCCACCGATTAATGCAGATTAAAAAGAAAAAAGCATTGAAGCTTTCACGCTAGGAGCTTTAATCGCTCAAAATTTAATCCACTCAACAGATTTTCGACCAGCTTTCGTAGCTCCTTAATAATTTCGGGCGGGTAAAAAAGCAGCGTATTTTACGCGCCGCGGCGTAAGTCGACCGATAAAATTGAAACATTCAATGTACTTCCCGGGGATACGTACAGTCGCTTTAAAAAAATAAAAGAAAAAGAAGAGCGTCGTTTAAATTGCGCACTCCAAGGACGTCCGAAAGACCGGAAGACAAGTGAATTTTTCGCCGGCGACGGGGTGGCGGGGGTTGGGAGAAGAAAAAAACGAGGAGGAGAGGAGTAGGAGGACGGCAAGGAGGAAAGAATTTAGCGGTCGAGCGAAGGATTAGCGAGGACGAAGTTGAGTGATGAATGGGGCTCCGACGAAGGTGTATACGCGCATACGAAGTGCGACGGAGCCCCCTTGATTCCCTTTCGCCGTCTCGCTCTTTCGCTTTTGTGCGGCGACTTCTTTCTTCTCGCCCCTTTGGCCGCCGCTGGCCGAGAAATGAAGACGCTTTTTAGGTAAGTAAAACGCACTCGACGGCTTTTGTGGGTTTACCGTCGAGGCTGGAATTCTTTAAATTTTTGCGATCTTTGTACGTGTGTACTTTGCATGCGGGAGGGCCGACCCCGTCGAGATGTCTTATGAATACTTTTCTTGGGGCGAATAGAGTTTATAACTTGAAGTGTTCTCGTAAATTACCGGCCAAAGTTTAATTCATTAGAAATATTGAATGCATTTTTTTCAAAATGATATTTTATTTTTACCAATGACAAAGAGTACATTTTTGTTTAAACTAAATAAAAGTAAGTTAATATATCAATCATCAGATCTGATTAAAAATATGCAATTTTCATTATGAAAATATTTAATTTTTTAAATTACGCTTTTTAATTAATTTAACGGTTTCATAAATTAAAAAATTTGATGAATTTGATTGACTTTTAATCCTTAATTAGTGAAAGTAGACTGAATTACATAAAAAAAACATGTTATGTTTGCAAAAGTAATTTAATTAATTTAAATTTTTAACGAAATATTATTCATACCTATAACATAAAATCAATGTTTTCTGAGTATTTCAGTAAAACCCTGATTTGAAATGAAAGTTACAATTCAATCTTAATCTCAGGGCTAAAGTAATGATCACATATTTAATCCAAAGGTGGTGAATCGTCGAAAAACGCGAAGCGCGCCGCGTTAATTCGCATAATCGTTGCGCGGATCCCGCTTCTACCCCTCCAAAACGCGATAAATCAACGTCACGCTCAAATTACGCCTTACATCGTTTTGCAGGTCCCGCCGTCGAAATTAGTTCCTCTCCCTCGATACGCCCACGCGCGCGCGTGCCATCCCGCGCTTTTCCCGCGTCGCAAGCTTCAATCAATTCCATCGACTGCACGATTTTTATACTCGCGAATTTCCGCCCTCCCTTCTTTTTTTTTGTCCCCCTGTACCTCCCGGCTGAATTGATGATTTCGGGGGGCGGATGATGATGGCTGCTAATGGCGTGGATCATAAAGTGACGATGCAGTTCACGCCGGCACGCGCTTCCGCTGAATGGGGGAGGACTTTGGGATTTGATGCTGATCTGAGGGGGATGCGCTGAATGAGGTTAATAACACGTCGCTCGCGTTTTTTTTTTTTTTTTTAAAGATGCTCGGTGTAAATAAGCGTATAATATATTCACGAAATTATGCGTGATTTGAAAGATAATTTTTTTTTGCATATTTATTTTATCGAGTTTTTATATATGTTTAGTGGCTGTATAAATCGTTTTCAATCTGCGTAAAAAAAATTGAACTGTAAAAATAATTTTTTTAACAAGGTTGGACTGGTAAAATATGTATGGAATAAAAACGAAAAATTGACCCACCGTTTCCTTTTTGTAAGTATAAGTACGTGGAGCTTATATTTTCTCTGAAAGAGAAAGGCACTTTTCGAAAATGAATATTTTAATATAACATGGTATAGGTTGTTATGAAAGTAATTGCATTATAAATTTGCCTCCATTATATAAGGTAATATTAATGGTAAAGTGCAAAATTTTCATTTAAACTAAAAATTATATTTATGAAATCATGTTTTCATTGGATTATCTTTAGTATAAAAAATTTACCTTCATTTATTTCTACTTCTAAAAATGGATACCTTAAGATTCAGTCAACGTTTTAGACAATTATTTTTACTCAAATCGATATTGACGAAGCAAGCTACTAATTAGAATAAGAAAAGTGTATGCAATAAAATATAAAAATTACTTAAATTAATTTTCTGAATAACCATAAAATATTAGCGAGACATTCTTTGAATAAGCAAACCTTTCACGCGCACTCAAAAACCTTTATCTTAAAAAGGTCTTAATTATACCCGCTATAAGTGAAAGAAACGCGTAATATAAAACATCGCATTTCACGTTGTTTTTCATTCAACTCTGAAAGACCGCCTTTTTAAGAAATTGTGCAAGTCAGTTTTCTGCCCGTCCACTTTTTTTTACTGAACGTCTCTCCTCGGCGACGAGCCCGCGAAAACTCCTCAAAAGATATAAACTTGTCCCGAAAAGATTTCCCAGCGCCAAAGGAAGAGAAAAAACAAACAAAAAGTTAAGCAAAAAAAGGACAACGAAGACAAAAATCTTTGTCTCACGGACGAATCTCCAAGAAAAAGGCGAAGCGCATAACGAAAAATAAAAACAAAATTGCCGGTTCTTCGGCCGAAAACATTGGCTCATGTAAGCCTAAATGGACTATCCCGTGAAAAACGGCCGCGGGACGCGCATCCGCGCAAATGAACCGAGCCATTAGCGCGGGGCAACGAAATGACGTATATACAGAGGGACGTGCGGGTGTACTTACCGATGGGCGCGCGGCGCGGAGTGTCGAGGCCGGGGCGCGGGGCTAACCTTAAAATTCCAGAAGTGCACTCGGGTCGGGCGGGGGTGGGGCGCGCGCGAGGCAAAAGGTAAACGCGCCCGCCTCGAAATTCACGGCGGATGCGATATCCCGCTGCGTCGTTTGCTCTGCGACAAAGAGATTCTACGTGTTACTCGATACAACGGGGGTTTTGCGCATTATCGGCGTTTGCTTGCAAGGATATTGCCTGTTTTTTTTTTTTGTTATTCTTTCTTTCTTTCTTTTTTTTTTTTAATTGAATATATCTAGATAGATAAGAATTTTTTTTTTTTTTTAATTGCGGGATAGTAATTTTGGGAATAAATAATTTGCAAAAATTACTTATGTAAGACGTAATTTTTGCAAATTTTAAGGGTAATTTTACTGGCAGTCTTAGTCCGATAATTAACATATATACCTGTATTTTTAAAATTTAACTTATTGTGTGTAATAATGACATAAAAAAGTTGAATAGTTAATGAATAGCACAGTTTAAATAAGTCTAGTTTGCACAAAATAATCGTTTTATTTCTTCAAATCTAAAATAATTAAACAAATTAAAACAATTAATAAAGATCTAAATAAAGGGAAAATATGTTTTTTTTTAAAGGGATCGTAATATAACTTCGTTATGACTTAAGGTTTTTCAATTATGATGTTTTTCCGTAAAATCTAAAGTACTTAATTTCAATAAAATATTTCAATTTTATATATTAATTCAATTGCATTGAATGGAATTGACTAATAAATGAAGTGCATATCTCCACAGTAATGTAATGAAAACTCAAGTAAATAAAATAATTCGTTATTAAACTCTCTAGACTGATATTTGCGGCAATATTATTACATTACGCAATTGATTAAAATGGTTTTTTTATTCAGCATTAATTTAAAAAAAAAAACTCACACATCGCCAATGCGTTAAGCGTAAATTTTGTGCGCATTTAAAGCAGTGCAAATACCAACAAATGCCGTGAAGATAGAGGCGCACATTCAAATATTATTGTTGCGAAGCTGAAACATTCACGCTCTCTTTCAGCGATACTTGAAAAAGACGTTTTGAAAGGCCGCGAGCCGACAGAGCTTAGAGCTACGAACAAACAAACTATTCGAAAGTATTGGAACCGCCGCTGCAGGATTGAAACAATCATTTGTGGTTTTGTGAAAGGCAACCGGTTTAATTGGATTGTCACTATCGGAAAGCACATAATGCGCGCATAAAAACCTTTCAACGCCTCGCCAATCCATTTGTTGGTCGACTTGTAAATCCCATTGTTTTCGGCTTTCGAATGGTGGAGAGAGAAAAAAAGAATGTTCAAGTCGCGTCGCACGGTGGAAATGTTTGCGCGAGCCAGTGTAATTGAATAACGAGTGTACGTACACGTGCACGTATTGTCACTTCGATAAAACTTTTCCCATTTACATCTTCGCGCAAAAAAGACTTCTATTCAACAATGTAATTTGACGTATTTAGAAAAATTTGTTTAAATTATGTCAAAAAGAAAAGATTTTTAAAGAAAAGACAACAATTATATGGGTGATATTAGATTAAATAATATTATCTTGAATAACTAAAACAAATGATCGGTAGATTTTACATTTTACACTGTAAATTTATATGTAAAATGCCAAGTTTATTTTACTTTTATAAGTATCTTCAGAAACAGCTATAAAGAAATGAAAAAATGACTTTCTAGAAGTGTAGAATTAACAGTTTAGAAATGTAAGATAAAAAAATATTACTATAAGAAATGTTAACTTTACTATTTTTACATTTTCTAATCTAGTACATTTTATTAATCTGAAACAATAAGACTTTTTTCATGAATTAAAAAACACGTTACTACATAACGCAATTCGGTGAACAGAAGTTATAAAAATTTCATGGCTCATTTCAATCTAATGCCATTTAAACCACTACTTGAAAAAAACAGAGCTTAAACCGACACTCGACTGCGGAAAAGAAAGTACGTATGGCAGATGTTTTACCGCAAAATTTTACGGTGCAAACTGTAAAACCCAAAAGGTATCGCATTCATTAATCCACGAATATTAACGTGTATCTTCATCGGATTAAAAGCAAAAGCAAAAAAAAAAAGAGTAGCAACCCGAGGGCTGTCCAAACATAATCCAAATTGATGGGCACCGTACCCATAAAATGCCGTGCGCCCGTCTCGTAAAAAAACCATCGACAAAAACATTATCCCAAGCGCTGTACGCCGCTCTCTCATCACGCCCGTCCCTCCCGGCCTGGCGCTGCCATCCTCGTGAGTGCATTCACCGGGCGTACTTAACCCCCTTTTTTTTTGCCCCGGCTCTCGGTGCGGCCTCGCGCACGAGAAAAAAGCCCGCACTCCACCGACAAAAAAAATCCCCGCTTGTTTACGCCGCGACTACGGCGTGTACAGGCCGCGCGCGCGTCGACGTGCGAACACACTCGCCGGGGTGTGCTTGCGATATCTACTCAATCGATAGGCCGCCCTCGTCCTCACGGCCGTCCTCGGCTCGCGGAGCGGCCACGAGGCTCGCGCGCTCTTTCCTCCGGCCGGACAGCGCGCGGTGCGCGTCCTCCGGCCAGCTGCGCGCGCGCGCGCGAATCAAGTCAGTCACCCCCTCCCCCCCCCCTCGAGGGGGAGGAAGAGAAAAAAAAGACGGGGGCGGCAGCGGACTCCTCGCGGGGAGATGCACGCAGCGTCGGCACCGGCCATGTCTAGGGGGTTATGTAACCCGAGGGGGTTGATTCCCTTCCCCGCTACGTGTCTGTGTGTCTCGCACCTAATCTCCTCCGGCTCTCCTCCGTCGGCGGCGGCTCTCCTCCTGGCGGCACGTGCCGCTGCTGCTCCTCTCGCCGGCGGCGGGCGGCTCTGCGCCACTCTCTCGTGCTCCGCGGGGTGAGGGACTGGCGCGCGCGCGATATCACCACGCGCGGATGGGGCGAGAGAGGGAGAGGCTCACTCCACTCACGAGCGACCGACTGCGGGCGCTACCGGGGGCCGACTGCGACTGGCGAGCTCGCGAAGGGGCGCGTGCCATGCCTCGCGCGCTCGCGCAAGCGCGCGAACGCCTGTACCCTCCCGCGCGCGCACGCGGGGGGCAGCGCCGCCGCCGCGAGGTTATATAGCGCGAGCTTGCGCCGGAGCTTTCGCTTCGTTCGGCGAATTACGCTTCAACTCGACGAGCGGCGATTGTACTCGTTTTCATCGCCGGCGCGGGGACTCCGGAGGGAGATGAGATTTTTGTTAGGTCGGGAATACGAGGGTCCGGTGCATGGGCGGCCGACACCGCCCTCGAGCTTTCCCTCTCTTTTCCGCGCGCTGCCCGTCGGTCTCCGTTCGCTGCGCCTACGCGCGGCCTCGGCTCGCAGCGGCGAAGGGAGAGGCCGAGAGTGTGTGCACCCCCCTCGCGGGTCGCAATGTGCGCATGAGCCGTGGATGCGGTGCGTGTTGTTGGTCGCGGGAGACTCGCGGCAACGTCGAGCGGGATGCGATATACGGCGACAGCTCGACTGGTGCGGAATGTTCATTGTTATACTTATTGAGAGGAGAGATTCGATTGCCCTGTGGAGGCTGAAGTGCGCCGTGGAAAGGTTAATGAATGACGCTTTTTTTATTTGAACGGCGGAGGAGAGGTCGATCGAACTCAGACACGTGCATCCTTTAAAGTTACAGTGTATTAATTAACGATTGAAGCTTCTTACTTCGGTTATTGTGAGAAAAACGTTAATTCTGATTAAATATATTTTATGAAAGATAATTTGTTTGTAATTTCATCATCTTATAAAATAAGGATTATGTAAAATACAAAGTGTTTCAAGTTATTCTTACGCTGAGTATGTGCAAGTAGAAAAAGACGAGTACGGAAAGACACTGGTTTATAATATCTTGCGTGATATCTAATAAATCTGACACTGATATCTAATAAACTTTTTAAGATTTCAAATTAACATGAAAGTATCGTAAGATCGAAATTTTTTAAATTGAGTTATTGCTTTAGATGATAGATAAAAGATGACAATTTTATATTATGCATTAATCATCGAGTACCACCCAGTTCTTCTACTAAGGCAAACATGTACTATCTTACGTTTTTTGAAAAAGTTTACTCGATAACATTTTAAACGAGAATGTTTGTTACAAAAAAAGAGCTTTTTATTCTCTAATGAAAAGTTTCACTTATACAGAATTATATTTAAAACGAGTAGTTCATAAAATTGCTAGAAAAAATGAAGTCCCCACCTGCACGGAAAAAAATGATCGAGTAAAAATTACTATACTGTTTAGGAACGCAGGGACAGACTCGACCAACCAAAAAT
>JAXIUT010044017.1:0-12065 GCA_035586675.1 Eurytoma californica | reverse complement strand
CACACACACACACACACACACACACACACACACACACACACACACACACACACACACACACACACAAACACACACACCGCGCCTCGCTCTCGATGCCGCGCGCACTTACGTGTGCAGCACTCGCGCTGCGTCTGAAGCCGCGGCGCTCCGGCGTGCAGGGAGGCAGGCGTGTGCAGCGGAGCGCGCGGAGATCGGGCCGCTAGTTAGGCGTATCGCGCCCCGAGGCCAGGGCTCAAATTGCTATATGGATTTCCAGTCCAACACCTCGATTGTGACGGCGCGGCGTCGAGAGTGCTTGGCGGGCTGCGCGCGCCCGCGCGCGTAAGAGAGGAGGGAGGGAGTTCACACCTCGCCGCGGACTGCGCGCAGCCGGGATGCACGTGCACTGCGCAAGTCGATGCGAGCGACGAGGACGCCGGGCGGTTGCGGCGAGTCCTCGCGGTACTCGCGCCACGGCGGTGCGTAACTGACTTTTTTTTGTCGATTCGCGTGAGAATACGGGAGTTGCTGGGAGGGGCGGCGCTGTTTTGATAGAGCGGTAATTGCTTTTTTTTTATGTAGGTGGTTTTCGGGTAACAATGTTTATGTTGATGCTGTAAGGTCTCTGTTTGATACTAACTACCACGAATCAGTGGAAACATTACTTATCAGGAGAGTGGCAATACTGTGGGTCACCGATTTGTATGAATCTCTGGAAATTGTTTTCTAATACCGTATAATGAAACAAACCACTTTTTGATCCCACAGGAGTTATTGTACATTTATTTGGCAGACGAAACTTGTTTTTTGTTAACTTTGTTGGTATGCCTGTGTATACGATATTTTAGCATTGCGTATACGAGCTATGCTAATGTTTTTATTATTAGATGTATACATATATTAAACAAACACTAGTGAGATTGAATCAAATGTAGTTTATTTTATTATGTGCTATCAGAAAATAATTTCCAAAGCTTCGTACATATCGGTGACCCAGATGGTCAACACTCGGTCGACAGTAATCGATGCAATTTTAACCAGGGGATTAAAAAAAACTGAACCAAAATTAACTGAACATGAAGATGACATTGTAATTTTAGTGAAATTGATTACAATAATTACAAGAATTGAATCAACCATTTTCTCAACAATTGCATGATTTCATGCCAGTTGTAATCGTGTTATTAGTGGAGCACTAGTAGTTTTCTTCAACGCCTAATCATTTATATTTGAAGATGGGCTATATATAATACTGAGGCAATAGAGACATTAATAGGAAAGATTACCAGATTCAGAGGCCACCTGGCGGTAAATGCACTAGCTAATAATATACTCTGAGCGAACACGATGTAAATATCTCGAGCATTCAATGAAGTTTCAATATTCGCACAGAGTATCAGCGTTACTTGCTAATAATGTTTGTCTAATAGTTAAACATTGATCTCATCAAAGCAATTTAGTAAATTTCAATTCTCTTTTAAGATTACGGTTAAACTGCGTTCCACTTCGGCATTTATGAAAGAAAAATAAAATCAGCTTTAAGATAGTAACTCAGAAACTCATCTAGTCAAGCGAGTGATTTCCCGCATTTGACTAGTGTGATGTTTAAATGTGGCAATGTCGCGAAGCAAAATAGAAGGTGGTATATCTATATATACCTCTAGAATTCAAACAATGCGCTAATCTAACCATCGTTGCGATGTTATCACGTCACGATTTCTTATATAAATTAATTAATTTCTTAGCTTGTAAGTACCGAATAGTTATTCTTAAATACTCAAAATACTCTTTAGCTTCTAGCTTGTGATGTAATCTGATGCAACGTTTCGCTAAAATCTGAACGGTAGTTTTTTCATAATTTGATAAAGACCGCATTTTTCCATAAGACCCAATGTTAAATAGCCCGAGAAAGAAAATGTTAATAACTTTTTTGTCATGTATCCTAGATATAAAAAAATTTAACCGAGTCATTTTCACATTAAAATCTACCTATGTGCTAAGTTTTAGTCAATTCTGAACGGTAATTCTTTTTACTGGGTTACTGCCTTAATAAGAAAGAAAAAAACACTCATTACATATGGATAAGTATAAGAGCTAAATAATGGAAAATTAGAGGCCGCGATAAGCCGAGGGTGCGAGGGCGCGACAATGAGAGTGAAAGCGAGAGTGGCGAGGGATGAAAAATAAGAGGATCCGAGCGGGCGTCGCAAGCGATGGAGGGGATGTGTATGTATATATACGCATACGCGAGGGTCTCGCGCGCGGCCGTCGACTGCGCGACGCGCTCCTTTTCTCCGATTGAATGGCCCACCTCCGGCACATCCGTTCTCACCTATAAGTGGCGGCTCATTGCGGGGATCTCTTCGGGCGGCTTCTCGACACCTTCCGCCAGCGTCACAATAGGCGCCGAGGGCTGCTCGAAGAAATTCCCCGATTACCCCCCTCCCCCCCCCCCCCGGGAAAGGAGCGGAGACTCGGAATTTCGGCTCTCGCCGAGCGTGAATTCACCTCGCTCGCCACTCGAACGGCCTTTTTTGCTCCGTTAGGCACTTCGACATTGATCCCCCTCCCCTCCCACTTTCCCTGCCTTTCGCAACTACTGCGGCGACGCAAGTGCGTTCTGCTAGAATGGGGTTTAGAGGTGTTAATGCTGGTGGTAGATTTTTAGTCGATTATACGGTTGTTTAACGGGGTTTTATAAAAAAAAGTTGGAAAAGTAAATGCACGGCTCATGTAGGAATCAGATGGGGTTATCCCTTACAAAAATAAACTACTGGACAAAACTACTGTAAGAACTACTGCAAACTACTGAAAACTTCTGAAAAAGCTGTTGAATTACTTGATTCCAATAGTAAATTGGCAACTACTGCTAACATTTCACAATATTCCTAAGTAGTTTACAAGTAGTTTATCTGTAGTTGCCAGTCAGTAGTTAGTCAGTAGTCACCAATTTACTATTGGAATTATGTGATCTATCAGTAGTTCGCCAGAAGTTCAACAGTTGCTTATCCAATAGTTTTATCAATAGTTTTGTCAATAGTTTTGTCAATAGTTTATTTGATATCCTTCTGCTCCTGATTAGATCTCTATCAAACTCCGATATTATTCATAAAGCCCCATATACAATAGTGGAACAAAATTCTACCAGAATCCGGTAAGATTTCCCCATTTCTCATTAGATCTCTAGATATTCTTACACGGGCAAGAGAATTTTTTCATAAACTTTGAGATAAAGTTCACGGTAAAACGAGCTTTTCCTGTAAAAATTATGGAGCTTTTCATGTAACATTATCCACTGAGGTCAATTATCTAAAATTCAATTACAAACTACAGGGATATTTCCAGACAAATTTCCAGTGCCTTATAAGTTCTTTCTGTAAACTACATAATAAATTTTACAAAAAATCTCTTAATACATTATTGTATTCTTATAAAATTGATAAGATTATAACTGATAAGAATTATTAGACCAAAATTCATATTTGGTGACTTATCTAATCCATACTTAGGATAGTTGAAACTTAATTAAAGGAATAAAATGAAGAAATTTTGAATATAATAGTTCACTACTCATCACACTCTAAACGTATAATCTCAAAACGATTACACACAATTTTTCAAAGCATCTCAAGAAATTAAACCTAAGCACACTTTGCTGCACAAAAATATCCGTAAAAATTATCGAAAAATCCCAGCTTCATCCCGGATTAGCCAGCCACTGACTCGGTCCCCAAAAGCGCGGATACGAGAGAAAAAAGAAAGAATCAGCTGGCTGCTTTCTTCGCTGTCGTCTTAAATGTCTCTAGCCCTCTGAGCTCGTGCCTCACAAAAGTGAAACACGTTCCACCCGCACGAGAGAAAGATCCGACAGCGAGAGGAGGAGTAGGCGCACGGGGGTGGGGGTAGGGGGGGAGGAAAAAGAGAGAAGAGGCCTGGAAGCAAGGCAGACGATGCAGGGAGCGTACGCTTCGACGAGGGGCGGTTCATTGAGGGATTTGGTAACCGCAAATCCCGGTATAATACTAATAGCCGCATAATAGGGTCAATGGGGTTTAGCCGACCGGCGACAATGAGATCCTGTCAAAATACCGCGTCGCGGGTAACACGAGATTTAGGAAGTGGATTTTCTACGGTCTAATGGGGGGGACCTCTTGTCAGCACTACGCCCCCTTACCTTTTTTTTAACTGGATTCGGCACCGCGCCTCCTCGTGCTCGCTTACGCGCGGCTTTGAACGGTTTTCAGAAAAATGCGAAATCGCACTTCTGGAATTGTAGGTTTCATTTTCATTGCGCTTGTAATAATAGGGACTGCTAGTTTTTGGAGGTAGTCTACTAGTGTATATAGTGTACTTACATAAAGAGTACTTTAAAGAGTATACAAATTTTTACTGAAAAATAGGACTTTTTAAAATGTTATCAATATGGTGCTAATTAAATTTTTTATGAAATTCTCCTCAATCATATAAGAATGTAAAGGTTCAATGTTCTTGTGATACATAATATTTTTATCTCTATTTTTTTCTTAATATCTACAAAAATCTTAAAAAGTTATCAATCAAAACTATATGATGTATACTCATTCAAAAAACTATTTACTACTATTAAAAAATGATTGGTTTAATCAAAGAATCGATTTTTATAAATAAAATACAAACCTGGAGTTAGCCTTTTTTTTAAATTTTCATACTGAAAAAAAATCTATTCACGGATAAATACTGCCATTGACAATTAAAATTCCTCAAGTTGACGACGTAATAAGTACAGTGAAATTGAATATATTGGACGGAATAAAGGGAAATGGAATTAAGGGGCGTTCGGAATTCAAAGAAAGAATACAAGAGGCCGGATCTGGCGACACGCGCGATTCGGATTCCAAATGAACAATTTCGCCGCGGCCTCTATGTAGCGCCATTATAAGCTGAAAATAAGAAGCGATGGAAAAGTTTCACTCTACGGGGGATCATTCAGGCTATTTGTATTGAATTACACCGAATCGCTAGAAAGTCTATTGTGCGGAAAATCGTCGCTATGAGCAGTTTATTATACGCGTTAAGGATAATCCACTTTGGGAAAGGGATTTACAATGGGCAATGCACAATTCAATATTTAAGTGCATTAACTTTAATTAATTTTTTAATTTAATTTTATTTAATAATTAAAATTTCTTTTATAAATTGTGGTAATTAAAAAATGTAAAAATAATATGTTGTTTTACTCGCTCTTTAAAGTTGAGTTTGTGAAAAATCCTTAAAAATATTACTGCATTTTACTAATTTTTAGTAGATTATCACTAATTCAATTTTAAAGTTTAGAGGGCAAAGTAGTATGATTCTTAACATGATAGTTATCATACCAAAGTAGTACGATAACTATTTAAAACAGTCAAATATCTTTTATTTGTTAAAAAAATGCACTGAATTATACATTAGTTTTCCTAATTGAAATTTGATAAAAAAGTTTTGTTTAAGAGGAACAATACAAAGAACTACATTTTTAAAAGGCACTTGCTTAAAGCCACGAGATTACGTCATTGAGTGTGAATGAGCTACGAGATAAGAGGCGGTCTCCTATATGCTAATGTAAAAAATCTTGCATGAAAGGTATTAATTTTCTATTTACGCAATTCACGTCCGGCGCGTTGAATGCTAACGATTTAAGTGAACATTCACGTAACCCGCCACGAGATAGTCGCATACTCATACACCCCGTGAATGCGCGGGCCTCCTGAAAAGCTCCATAGAAATTAACCTGTCCGCGGGAGAGGCAAGGCGGCCCCGCGGGAGGGTCTACGAAGCTCGGGGAAAAAGCACCGGCCGAGATTTGCAAAACAGCCCGGCGGGGGCTTATATACATACATATATATATACACCGAAGCAGCGTAAAAAGACTCCCATTAAAGACGCTCGAAAACACGCGCGGCGTTCCCCCCTCTTCTGCCGCTGGAAAATCCTGCGACCCCTCCGTTTTTCCGTCCCTCCTCCGCGTGCGCGAGCTTCCGGGGGTGGCTGCCTCGCGCCTGGCAATCTCGCGTCGAATCCGAGCCGGCAGCACTCCGTTAAGACTTTATTAGAAAACGACTCGGGCAGAAATGTCTTAATAAGAGCGCAGCCGTGTATTGGGAACCGGTAACATTTCAATAATTGTCCCCGGCGCGAACGGAGCGCCGCCTACCAGCCCGCCCGATGAATGAGGGGGTTGTCTGAAAATTTTAAGCTTATTGATTTTCTTTGCCCGGCGACGCGGAAGCTCTTGCGAGGAATGGTTTTGTTCGGAATTTTCAGTTTTCGAACACCTGCTTTTCAAATGTTTCATTATTTAAATTTAGTCGTGCAAGGATTTAAAATATTACTTAGTAGAATTAGCAGAATAAAATATAATGTTTCATTGCAATCCTTGTAGAAATGCCGACATTTTGAATGTCCAATAAGCTGTAGAATATGAGTAGCAAATAATGTCCATTAAAAATATAGCCATTGAGTAGTACGACTGTAGGTAGGATCTAAGTTAAATATTTAAATTTTTTTAGAATAGCTATTGACAATTAGCATATAATGGATATTATTAACGCGTATATTAAAAATTTTTGAAAAAAATATTCGAAAAATCGTTACATTGAGGATCAAAATGTATCCAGTAAAAATAATCATTATGAGTGACTATTAACACTGATGAGTTTGTGCTCATAAACTATTTAATATTTTCACGAGGGAACGATTAGTTTTATCACAGCACTGGTGATTACTTGATTTTGTGAAAAATAATTGGACTTTTAAATATTTTTTTGTAAAAATTCCTATTTTAACAGAGTCGTTAAATTAGTAATGTTTCAGGAAGTTTAGGACGTGTAGGACAAAATTAACAAATTACGCGAAAAATATTTTTAACTCTAACGAGCAGATTTCAAAAGTTTTTCGCGCAAACTTCCAGTTTGTGTATTTCGAATGAAACGTGAATTTTGCTTGTTGACAATAAAATTACTTTATATCCGAGTTTTCAAGCTTCGTTAAAGCTCAATCTGCACTGTCCTAACTACCGCAATTACGGATAACAAATAATTCGTTAAATTCTAAGTGTCGTGTCATTTTTTTTATACACATATAAATAAAAGTATTATGTTTGTTTAAAAAAATAAGTATTTTTTATTTATTTTTTCAGGCTTCTCGCAATCCAAAAACACATTTTCAAGTTCAAGCCCAGGTAAGATTTATCTTCAATGAGTTAATTGAAATCGATGATTGTCAATTAATTTATGAAAGTTCTTATTATATAATCAATTTCTCCGAGAATCAATAAATACACCCATCAAAGAAGGATGCCCATAGTCTTTTAAAAAGTATAAGTAGGAAATTTATAAAATTGATAATAATGTGTATTTATGCAAAATAGAGGATTTCTATACACTTATATTACAAAGGATGTAATTAAAAAGTTACAATTTTTAAAAGTTTAAATTTGTATGAATCAATGGCGCATGAAATTTTGATTTTACTACTTATTTTTATAAAATTTCACCCATCTTCTTAATTCCCCCTTCACAGCTCCCTCGGATTGATTTATTATTTAAATTCATACTCGAGCAAGCTCTTATAATAATAAGATATGTTGATAAAAAAAAAAAAAAAAAAAAAAAATTTTTGTTGAAATCTTATGTTGATCATATGATTTCCTCTCCTATAAATAATAAAGATGTAGTTTATACGTTTTTCTACGTATGCGTGGGCATCCTCCTTTTTGCAGTAAATCATTCTCGATTAATTTTTCCAGTACTGCATAAATAATATAGTATTAAAAATTATTGACATTTAAACTTAATCCCACAAAATCATCATTATCATACTATATGGGATATTATTAGAAAAATGTTTTAGTATAAATTTCCATATCGCAGACTGACAAGAAAAATGACCATACTCTCTAGTAATATTTATAAAAATTACCATACTTTCTAGTAAAATTTACAATAGTGACTATAGCACAATTCATTATTACAGAAAATTTGACTATACCGTATAGCAACACAGTAATTTCGTATATTAAATAAGAAATATTGGAAAATTATTTTTTGTAGTTAATACTACTGAATGTCGTACGTAATCCTGATTTTTCTACTTACTTTAACAAATTGCATTCTTAAATTTTCTCAACTTTACTTTCACTTCCGCGAATGAATTTTTTTTTAAATTTTATAATATTATGAACTCTAAACAACAGTGAAATTTTCCCATTCTACTTACGGCATTCGTAAAAATACCGTATAGTAATTTTTCGTCATAATGCCAGCATGTACTTTTCTAATCACTACAAGTAATTGTTACTGAAATTTTCTCTCAGCATACTACACCCAGCTGTGTTTTATTATAACTTAATTCCTCGAAATCCATCAGCCAGCACTACCCGGTCGAAAAACCAAGAAAACTCCCCCACGAATATCATCACCCACGCGTGACCCAGCGACAATCCCCAGCAGCCGGTGGTCCTTCGTTCGAGTCACGCGCTCCTCACCCCGCAGATGCGGCGCGGCTGACGTCACGCTGCTCGCGCGGCGACTCCGCGCCTCATTTCGCATTCACGCGCCGCGCGGCGGCTCCGATTTTTTCCGCGCCATTAAGCGGCTCGCCGGCGGCCCGTGAACGATGTCGCGCGAAACGCGGCCCGACAGGTCGGGAGCGATCGCGCCGCCCGGCAGTCGTCGCTGCGGATCCGGCCGCGTCCCCGCGCGCTCAAACTGCAGCTGGTTACTACCGCGGGGCGCCTTTATTTCCCGGGGATGATGATGGCGCTCATCGCGCCGAGGCGCTAAGTGGTAAAAAATGCTGATGAGCGGGTTAATGAAGTAGACGGAAACGCGGCGCCCGCCCCGATCGCACACCCGTTATTTACGAGATCGCCGATGGATTATACGCAGCCCGGTGAATCTCGACCTCGGTTTACACTGATTCTTTTGTTGGACGGGCGGTGGGTCGTGCGGAAGGTGCGGATTGAATAATGTTACTTCGGCGGTAGGGGCGAAGAAAGTTCTGATTCAAATTTATGTCAAAAAAGTTAGAAGAAGATATTACTTTTTCGAGTTAGTACCTTTTTGAAGCTGCTCCCTGACGTAGTACTCGCGGAGTTAGATACCTTTGTGAATTCTAGTGGAATTAACACTTTTTGGACTTCTATTTGAATTAGGACTTTCTTCGCCCTAACCGACGATTTACAATGTTAAGTATTTTGATTATAGTGAGTGTATTTATTTTTGTACATCAAATTACATTTGCATGTTCAAATATAATTTGTTTTACATTTTGCGTGAAATACCATACTTGGATCAATAAGGATTTCTAAAAGTGATAGTTAATTTATCATAATTTATGGTCGCAAACGCATGTGGAGAAATTTTACTAAAAATTTTACTTATAAGAAAGTCGTAATCTTCATAATTCTATCACAATCTTTATTAAATAAGTTACTTGGTCACAGAATTACTAAACACGCACAATAATCTTTGAAAAAAGGTAGTAATATTCTTCGTGATCGAATAAAGATAAATCACTCTACATTAAAGTGACTTTAAAACATAATAAAAAAATCATTTTTAATGGAAAGATAGTTAGACAGTTTAAAAATTACATTTTAAATTAAATAATCAATGCGCATCTTATTGAGGTTGTAGAAAAAAGCAAGTGAAATCTTCTTATTTGTGTAAAGTCGAGAAGAATTTGAAAAGCGCGTAAATTGCCGCTAGTATATATACGTGGATCTATCAATTTTCACGGAGGATCGTTTTTCGGAAACTGGATATTTCACAGTTAGTTTGAAACGCAGAAACAAGTACGCGCGCCCGTACAAACGTATTAGATTTCTTGTCAAAACATTCGAAAATTGGTTGACAGGCACGCGATCGACAAAAGGAAGAGACACGCTTCACTTCACCGGGACGCTAATCGGTAACTGGATATTTTTACATTTCGCTCGCGTTACTTCTCTAATTTGATATTGCGGGAAAACCTGTTATTATTGAATTGAACAGTGAACTCTTTAAACAACTGCAGGAAGGTATACGCGAAAAGTGACAAAGCAACTTCTCAGCCCCGAGGACTGCGCGCGGGCGACTCTAAATAGCCAAAGCGCGCGTGGCCAAGTTCCTAGGAAAAGGACGCGTGAAAAACGCGGGGGCGGCGTCAAAAGAAATTCTTAACTGCTCTTGGGAAAATAAGAAAATTGCGCGAGGCCAGTTCCGCGGGGCAAACGGCCATTTTGTTGGTGGTTCGAGGCGAGGAGCGGCATAAAAGGGGGGCCAGCGCCGGTTTAGCTTTGAAAAAACATCGCGCAAAGGAGGGACAGTAATAGCCAAGATTTGCCACGGCGCAAAGGAAAATAGCGCCGCGCGAGCGGAGGGAGACGTAAACGAGTCTCCTTCCGCTTCCGCGCGTCGCATTGCTTTCCTTCCCCGCTTCTTCTTTTTTTTTTATTTCGCGATCGCGAGCGGAGATATTGGGAGGAGCAGGTTGGCCTCACTTTGAATCGGAAAATTGAAAACTGAGACGCTGTGAGCTGATCGTAACGACTTGTAAGACTACACTTTATGGTGTTTCCGTTTGTTTCGTCATTACGGGGAGGAAGTAAGTAAATAATTTTCTTTTATTGAAATTTTGAAATAACAAGTGGAACGTTTCAGTTGAGGAGGATAATTTTTTATCGTACTAATTAAATCCGTTTTTTTTTTTAATATTTCTGAATATACTCTTGAGAATTTTTAAAGAAATTATAATTTTTATTAAGAGACTTTTCTGAGGTAAGAGGATTTTAATTCATTGAAAATTAGTCCGACACTCATTTTTAAAATAAAAAATTTTGAAATTGAAATTTCGAAATTATAATTTTGAAGTAATAAATGATTTATAAATAATAAGTTATAATTAAGCTTTTATTCATAAATCATGTTTAGTAATCACAAATAAAAAACCATTTAATATTGATTCGATTCGATTAAAATTCATCGTTGTATACATTGTTTCGAATCATTCGATTTAAATACATTAAAAAAATGATTGCCTTGAAACAAAGGGTTAAAGCTTGTTGTTATAATAACAAATTCAATTAAATCAATGAATTTATACTAAAAATGAGTTATTTTTATATTTTATTTCTTTATTAAAAAAAAAAACGGTAATAAATGCATTTTGAAATTTAAAAAATATTACGTTCGAAAGGAAAATTGAAGAAGTAGGCGAGCAATATGGATAGTGCGCCCTTTAAAAATATCCTCATAATTAGGTATGTAGAACGCAGACGTCGGGTTATCGCGGCATTCTCCGTGACGGTTGAAAAAAAAAAGTGCACGCGAGCAACGGAAGTCGCGGAAGGGGTGAAACGCGCGGGGGCGGCAGGAAGTTGGGAAAAAAGTGCGAAAAGTCCGGAGGCGGAGGGGGGAGCGCGCACACTCGCCTACAAAGATAATTAATTAAGAATCAACACGCGTATTTAGAAGGCCTCCGCCTAATTAGTCGTCGGGTGTCATTCTCCGCGCGCCGATTGCCGCGAGGCGAAGATTCGATCCCCAGCGGAGGCTAAGAGTAATAATAGGGTCCTTTTTTTGTATGCCTATGTAGGTTTTTAAATTTTATTCGGTTCTTTAATTTTGCACGTCTTGTACTTTCTTTCTTTCACGTAGTAACGAGATTAGGGTGAATGAAAGAAACTAGTTTTTAAAAGGAAAGTGCACACAGGGTGGGAAAAGTGCGAGTACCGACAGATGTTAATTAGAGTCTTTATACTTTAATTTTTTTGTAGGCACGAAACAAATAATTTAGTTAGTCTGCGTTTACGGGAATTTTTAAGCAAAGTATAATGCGGCTTTTAATTAGCAAGGTTTAATTAAGAGTCGGGTAAAATTTTGTTAAAATTAAAAATAAATATGAAACTAAATTAGATAGGTTGTTACTAATTACTCGCACAATTCGCGAAAGAAGGCCGCCTCGCTAATTAGTGATTTTTATTTCTAAGAAATTTTTAATTGAATGTTTAGGTAAAATAAAATTTTTACAGTAATGCAAAATGTGTTTCTTAAATAATCCGGTAGAATTGTTATGTTTTGGAACTT
>JAXIUT010043995.1:0-12068 GCA_035586675.1 Eurytoma californica | reverse complement strand
ACTCCAGCTGGATAAAAATGAGTAAAAAATGTTATATACTGTTAATAGATAATATAAATGTAATTTTTAATCTGAAAATTTTTTTATCAGGTAAATAACTAAGAAAATTGGTTATATGTCCCATAGTCCCTTAAGTGACGAGAAATATTGTTTATTTATAGTTTGTTCGGGGTGATGAATTGGTTCATTTTTTATTAATTGATATTTCAGTATTACACTGTGGAAATATTTGTTGTCAACTAACTTCGATTTTTGGAGTGGATCGTAAAGTTCATCCGCTTTAAAAGGCTAATGTAACTTTAGATTTATCAATTTTCAATATTAATAAAATAAAGTTGTAATGTTTAAGAAAACGTAATAAAATACAGGAAAAGTAAAAAACCATACAATTAGCTTAACTTTTTAAAGTATTTAAAATTATTTTAATATTTATAACGAAATAAGTAAATAATTAAATGCTTAAATAGTAAAAAGGGGACAGAACACAATAACGAGAAACTCCGTTGAGTCCTCGTTGACAATTCCATTCGAAGCGACCTTCCGCAATTTGGAGCTGAACCGACCAGCCGACGACGATGTACAAAACTTGGATCGATTTAATTACTGCGGATGTGGATGGCCGCAGCATATGCTCGTACCGAAAGGTACCAAACAGGGTTACCCGATGGATTTGTTCGTTATGATAACGAATTATGAAGAGGACAAGGTAGTTTTTTATTTTTTACAAATGTTGAGGAACTGCTTTAATACTAATAAAGTAGATAACAAATCATTCAATAATTATTAATACAATGGTTTCTTTTTTTAATAATTTATGATATAAATAAATTAGTAATTTTATTATGGCATAAAAATTGTTCAACATTGTAAACTTTTTCTAAATTAACAAATAATGATAGTGTTTCCTTACGTCTTTATAAAGCATACATTTAAAATAATAATAAGACTTTTAGAAGAAACACACAAATAACTGCAAGACTAGAATCAACAGTGACTTAAAAGACAAAAACAATGAATAATTCAAATTTTCGCATCTTAGGTGGATCAACCAGAGCCGACCGGCTGTCGCGATGGGGTCAGTTATTGCGGCCTGAGAGACCTCAAGTATCCGGACGCTCGCCCAATGGGTTTCCCGTTCGATCGGAAGGGTCGAGCCGGTGTTAGCTCGATGGCCAACTTTGTCACCCCAAACATGAAGCTGCAACAAATCACCGTGAGATTCTCAGAAATCATAAAGCCGCGACAGCCAAGCACCGCTCAATCGGTCCTCAGGGTGTAGTGTGAGATGCCTACTACTGATTGCCATTATGATAGATCATCGTTAATCCAGATTCAAAATGATTTATATTATTGCTTTTATGTGAATGTATAATTATTATTATTAAATTGATGTATATCATATTATTGAATAAACTGAAAATGTCATTTAAAAGTGTATTATTTTAGATGAATATCGTTCAAAATCAATTTCTACACCAGTACTTGAAATTTCCGTCATCCCTCTTATTTATATAATTAATTAATTCAAGAATAACCTCAGAAAGGGATTGATCACCGAAATATCGCCGGAAATAAATTATTTTATTTAATTAACTTGTTATCAATTATTATTTATAAAAAGACCTATTTAATTAAATTAATTACAAGGGAAACAGTTGATCAAATATGAATAAATTCAAATATTTGACACAAAAATATTTATATTTCACGTTCAATTGTATTCATTTTAACATACTCATTCTCGAAATTAAATAATTTTAATCTAATAACTGAGGAAGTATTATTTTCAATTTTAGTGACTCAAAGATATGAAACTACCATATTCTATCCCTCTTGTACGCCTGTCTGTAAAGCAATAAGGAAACCGTATATTCGCAACGCTGATTTGCTCACGTAAGCAACGGATCAAGATAAAATTTCAACTCATCCGCAATCATTTTGTGATAATGCTGAGAAACAGCATTTCTTTTGTATCTATTTAAATGCATATTACTGTAAGATGTAAATTAAATTATATTTTATAAAATCTATACCTTTTACTTTAAGTGATTTATTCAGACAGACAATCAAGTAAATAATTATTTTTTTTTATAATAAATATTGATCTGTTTTAATTTTGACTTACGTCAGTTATATTTTTATTAATTATAATAAAAGTACGGAGATATTAATTATTAACAAGTAACGCAGAATTTTATGAATTAATTATTTACTTAACTTTTGATAGTTAATTAATTCGATTAATAAATTGACGATAAATTTTAGCCGTACTTATAAAAGAACTATAATAAATAATAAGTCAATTAATAATTAAAATCCTTCCATCTTTATAAAATCAATCCGCAAATCAAAAGATCTAATTCTATCAATAAGTAAAAGATAATTCAATTAACAATATAATAATACTGTAGAAATGCTACGAAAATGTTCACTTGCATCGAAATTAAAAGAAAATAAAATAGATACCCTTCCCACGTCTCGAAGAGTTTCTGCACAATCGTAGAAAAACACGTTATCAAAACCGAAGACGCTAGACCAAAACAGGAAGGCGCGGCCCGATTACACTCCGACGCTCGATTTTTCGGCAACCGACCTACGGATACTCGTCCACCCGAAATAAAAAATATGTATTTTCGGTTTTTCGCCTCGAACCCTTTCCCGTCGGCGGCGCCGGGCCTATCTGGCCCGGGCAGATCCGGAATTTTGCGGCTAGGCGAAGAAGCGCCCAATCGGCTAGAAAATGCTTTATCTGTAAAAAAACAGCCGCAAAGATCCTGCGCCAGTCAGTATAAATGCCGGCGGATTCGAAGGTGGGTCATCAGTCAACTTCCATCGCTCCTTCAGCTTTACTGCCTGAGGAGCGAGTATAATATCGAACAGCTCTTTGGTGACCTTTTCAATAGCTGAAAGTCTCGAGTCGGCTGACAAAGACTCATTCTCTCGTCGACATGGACAAGAATCTGCTTCTGTTGTTCGACCGCCCCTCTGAGCCCATCTACGTGCCCAAGGGTGAGGAGAAAGTCAGCTTCGATGTGCCACCGAATTATCTGGTAATATTAAATTTCTTTATTAATTTCATTCTCGAGAAAAGAATTTTGTGAACTTTTCTATTATTAAAAAATTTAATAAATCATTTTGCATTAATACACCTTTATTAAAACATATGAGAACAGTTAATTAAATTTACTGCCGGCAAACATAATTAATATTAATTATATAAAAATATGGATAATTGAAATTTAATAATAAATATGTAATTAACTTAATTTATATTAAAAAGTCATTTTTGAAATTACGATTTTATTTTGTCTGCCGTAAATATGAAATAATCAAGTGAAAATTTACGTAACACCACTATTTTGAATTAACAAGAAGCCACATTTTTCGCGCTTGATTGAAAAAAGGAAGCAAAATGTTGATTCGTGGAAGTCCATAAATTCACGCGTTTCACGCTTTTGTCATTTTTTATCCGCAGCCCGAAAAGTATCAACCGCTCGCCCAGAGAATATTGTCCCGCTTTGGCGAGGACGCCCAATCCTCGGTGCCCATCAAACAAATAGCCATCCCAGATTTGAGCATACCGTTACAACTCAGCCGCTATGATAACTTCTCGCTATTCATTCCGGCGCACCGGAAAATGGCTGGACATCTCACCAGGCTCTTTTTGGGTATGTATTTTATTCTACACACCTTTGCGCTAAGCATAACAGTTATTTTTTTTTAAAAGCTCGATGAAACGTATAAAACTTATTTTATTAAATTATAAATTTTAAAGACTATAACATATACTTTTGATTTTGTACGAGTATATGACATGGAATTTTTCAGGAATGCGAACGGTCGAGGACTTGATCTCGCTTGCCGCTTACTGCCGCGATCGTATTAATTCTCAGATGTTCATATACTCGTTGTCCGTGGCCATTCTCCATCGGCCAGACACCAAGAATCTTAAAATACCCCAACTGTCCGAAATTTTGCCTGACAAGTACTTCGATGGCCAAATCTTCAGCCGTGCCAGGGAGGAGGCCCAAGTCTTACCAGCTGGCTCTCGTGTAAGTTAGTTATTTAGTTTCGTTACTCATTCTCGTAAGGAATTATAATAATTGATTTCACTTCAACAATCTTTTATAATTTACAGCTCCCCCTCGAGATTCCGTTGAACTTTACAGCGACGGATGTTGATCCGGAACACCGAGTGGCCTACTTCCGTGAAGATCTTGGCATCAACCTTCATCACTGGCACTGGCATCTTATCTACCCCTTCGAAGGACCAGATGTAGCAGTCAGGAAAGACAGACGTGGCGAGCTTTTCTACTACATGCACCATCAAGTAATGGCCAGGTGAGTGTCAGCTACTTTTCTTCACATTAACAATGATTAACCTCGATCAGAAAAGTTTTCTTTACTCAACTTAAATTTTTAATCCAGGTACAACACCGAACGTCTCTGTAATGGACTTAGTCGCGTACGACCTTTGTTGAACCTCCGCGAGCCCATCCCCGAAGCCTACTTCCCCAAGCTGGACCAAACTGCGGCGGGTCGCGCTTGGCCGGCCAGACCAGCCAATTACGTACTGTCGGACATCAAGCGCGCGGCTGATAATTTAAATTTCACCCTATCTGATCTCGAGCGATACAGGGAACGCATCTTTGAAGCCATCAATACCCGCCGAGTCCGCAACGCCCAAGGTCAAGTCATCGAGCTGGATGAGAGGACCGGTATTGACACCCTTGGTAACATGATGGAAGCTAGTATCCTCAGTCCTGACCAGGCCTTCTACGGTGATCTTCATAATCTCGGACACATCGCTATTGCATATTGCCATGATCCGGATCATCGTTACTTGGTAATTTTAATACTATTTCCTTTTTTCTTGAATCTTTGTTTTGAATATCATTAATACTGTCTGATTACAGGAATCCTTTTCTATTATGGGTGACTCTACCACTGCCATGAGAGACCCTATCTTCTACAGATGGCACGCATTCGTTGACAACACCTTCAGTCAATTTAAAGATTCTCTGCCATCTTACAATGCCCAACAGGTACATATTGATTCTTGAAACATTAATTGCCATTCTGCAGCGATTTATAATGAATGTACTTGTGTCCACAGCTGTCGTTCCCAGGAGTTTCTATATCTGATGTCCGCATCAACAGTCAGGAAGCCAACCCCAACACACTCAATTGCCATTGGACCAAGAGCGACGTCGAACTATCCCGAGGTCTCGACTTTGTTCCTCGCGGCTCTGTTTTCGCTCGCATCCAACATCTCAACCACGATGGATTCTCCTACACCATCATTGCCAACAATTCGAACAACATGGAAGTCATGGGCACCGTGCGCATCTTCGTCGCGCCTAAATACGACGAAGGCGGCCGTCATTTAAATTTCAACGATCAAAGGCAGCTCATGATCGAGATGGACAAGTTCACCATTAGATGTAAGTACAAGTGTTTGAAATGAGAATTGCCAACAAAGTAATGCATCTATTTGGTTTGCAGTGAGGCGCGGACAAAATACAATCAACAGAAACTCGACTGAGTCCACCATCACCATTCCCTTCGAGGCTACCTTCCGTAACGTCGACCAGAACCGACCAAGTGAAACCAACTTGCCCAGCTTTGACCAATTCAACTTCTGCGGATGTGGATGGCCACAGCACATGCTGGTACCCAAGGGTACTAGGAACGGTTTCCCCATGGATATGTTTGTCATGATCTCCGACTTCAATCAGGATAGAGTAAGTGTTTTCGTTCTTGAATTAGTGTAATAGCTCAATAGCTGATTGATTCTAATAGGCTAAACTAAAAAATTGAATTGTTTTAGGTGGATCAACCAGAACCAACTGGCTGCCGCAATGGAATCAGCTTCTGTGGACTTAGAGACCTGAAGTACCCAGATGCCCGCTCCATGGGCTACCCATTCGACCGCATTGGTCAGCCAGGTGTCAGTAGCATGTCTGACTTCATGACTCCCAACATGAGGACGCAACAGATCACTGTTAGGTTCAACGACATTATTAAGCCTCGCCAGTAAAGCCATCAAATCAACCGAGTCTAAGACGCTCGAAATACGTTCGGCTACTCAATTGGTTTACTTTTACTTGAATTATTGAATTTGAATCACAAAAATTGTCAATTCTGTAATAAAAAAAATAAAAGATATATTTGCAAACTTTAAATTGTAACTTGTCTATGTTCAAAAAAAACTTCTTTCTTACCTTCTTTATTCGAAAACAATTTAATAATACTACAGATTTATAAATTAAAAATTTAACAAGTATAAAAAAACTGTTTAATCTCAAATTCTCTTAAAAAATATAAAAACTTAATTTCCCATCACAACATTCGCAAGTGAAGAAAAAGCGCCTTGAGGATAGAGTTTCAATTACATTCAATCATTCAAGGAGGAAGCGCGGAAGAAGAATAAAAATGGGGAGAAGAAAGGAGATTTACCGGCCGGCCATGAAGGAATTAAGTGAAAAATGAGCAAGCGCGAAAGGAGGCGCACCTCCGCTCCCGAGCTGTCCAATTACACACTACTCACGTACAACAACGGCGGCCTGCTCGGACCATCGGTACTCGAGACCGATGCCGCCTCGGTAATAAAGGAAGAACAGGGGAGTAACCGAGGAGCCCCACGGTTAATTATACCCTAAAAGCCGTCCATTCAAACTCACCCCAATCGGAGCCGGAACTTCGTTATCATTGCTGGCACATGATGTAAAAGACAGTACTTTGTAGGACGAAACTTTATTCAAGGATAAAATAGTAATTGTTGATGTTGCTTTAATCCACCGTAAAATTCTATTGAATCAGTATTAAATTAATTTACTATTTGTATTTGTATTTGCGTGCACTACGTCCAGTTTAAATAGTATTTTGTAGAATAAATATTTTAATTCTTAGATTTGCTAATTGATTGAGTTTTGGCGTCATCATCACATTTGAATTTTATATCATATCAGCTTCAATTGTAGTATAACTTGATCGAGGCCATTTGTGGTGATATTCTTATATGCTGATGATTCAGCGATAAGAATTCTCAGTCTCTTTTAGGTGTTTTAGAAAAAAGTTTTCCTGAATTTTTGAACTTTTAATTGTTAAATTGAATTAATACCACAGTATTTTATTTTTATAACTACTAACTTTCATTTTTCGCCTTACTTTTCTAAAAAGTCGCTAAAAATTGTTCATTACGTATATTGTCCTTTTTTCTTGTAATATCATTTTTCACTAAAATCTCCCAACCGCATCTTTCTTCCTCCAAGACGATTCCCTCATCCCTTACTCATGACTCATGCACGCCTTCTAAAAGCGAATTTCCAGCGTTAATCAGCCGCTCAAAACTGACGTAGCATTTTGCTCGTGAAAAATAAAAGCGGCCTCGCCTTCGCCGCAACTGAAATTTGCATGCGCCTTATCAGACCCTCCGAGCCATCGACAAAGCCCCGGTCGCACCAAGAGAAAGACGAAGCCAGCCGCTCAAAAGAGTCGAAGTGACGCGGGTAATCAAATCGAAACAATTTCTCTCTCGACAGAAAAGTAAAATTCGATTTGCATCGGCGATTGCGGCCCGCTCGTCGCGTCATTTATTTACGGCAATTTCGCCGCGCAAGCGCGCCCTTTACGCCCGCGCGCCACGGCCGGCAGATCGATTTTACCTCATTTTGCCCAGTGGCTCGGCTCGGATCTGCGGTGAGGGACCGGCCCGCGCGCGAAGCTGAAGAGCGAGGCGAATCGAGGGAGGACGTAGCTGCGGGAGTCTATCTTGCGATTGTCGCGCTGCAGTTTGAATTTCTTCGAGGAAATTTTCGATCAAGCCGGAATCGAACTGCCGAGCTCGTGCGTTAAACCGGCTGGGGTTCTTTAAATTGAAGTTTTGAACTAAAAATTTTCTGGTTTATTTTCGATCGAGCTGTTTTTAAAACAAAGAAAGAAATAACCGTTGAATGTTTGTTATAACAAAATTGTTTGTGGAATGAAAAAAGTAAAAACTTATATTATTGGTATATTTATTTTTATTTTTTACAGCCCATTCCAACATATACCCTACCGAAATAGCAAACAGTAAAAAAATTTTACTGCTCTGTTACTGAAAATACAGAATTTGGTGAGGTAGAATCGTAAAGTTTGGTCCTCGAGTTTTCAGAACATGTACACTAAATGAAAAATTCGTATAAAAAATGTATTTCTAATTTTCTACGATTCCATTATTTAGCCAATTGAAACTTCAAATAATATATGAGTATTTTTTTCTAGTTCTTATTTCGTCGCAAAAAAGATCTGCGGTTAAGAATAAATAACTTACTTATTCATTACTTAGCTTTACTAAGAAGAATCGCGATTATTCGCTGACCGACGAAAAACTGTTTCTGCGTCAAAGATTCAATTATTGAGCGAAACAAGTGCCTATATCGGCGGCCAGTGTACTTCCCGGCGCAAGTCCAAAGAAACTCATTAATTGTGAAAAGTTGCGAGAGCTTTAGCGAGCCGTGGCACAGCTTTACTCCGGCAATAACCCCCAGCGAGATTTATCGATCGTCCCGCGCGCTCTTGATCTGATAAAAGTAATTATTTTGCCATTATACATTAAACGGGTGATTTTTCAAACGATCTCGAGTGCCCCCTTCCTCCCACCCCACCTCCTCCGGTAATACCTCAGCGGCGGCCGTTCACCCTCCCTCCTTTTTATAACTTTCCGTGCCGTCCGGGAAAGATTGCCCCTTTATCATCGCGAAAACCTAAAATGAATTTTCAAACTTTTTAAAATCACTTAGCGCGCAGTCGCCGCGACCCGTGCTCTCCGGCCCTTTTTGAAATTAAACGGCCGCTCGCCCTTCAGCGCTAATAAAACGCGGATTTTCCCCGTGTATGAATGTTTAATGAAGGATGTCGACCTGGGATGGTCTACTAATTTCGTGTAGACTACCTCGTACCCTCCTTTTCAGTTTATTTTAATTCAATATTTCATAAATTTGTCTTTCTTCTTAAATATTTTGAGATATTGAATTAGTTCTAGGGATCAAATTTATCTAATCAAAGATGTAACGGTTTGTTTCGTTGATTGCTTATTGAGAAATAAGTAATCTTTTGAATAATTTGTATTTATTAAAATAAAAAAGAAAACTAAAAATTTCTTTCAAAGTCGAAAATTTGTAGGTGGTAAGTAAACTTAATCATTATAATATATCGACTTTAAGACGACAGTAAAAAGTTCTGTATATTTTTCGTCCGACGTGCAAACAATAAAAGAAGGTCATGTAAATACTCCAGCTTTAGGTCTCAGCGGCAGAGGTGGTTTAATTAAACGTCGCCCACGGATGAAAACCGCATTCGCGAGGAGCTTTTTTTTTTAATCGACGCCGCGCGATATCAGGAGCGTAGCTTCAAAGCTTCAAATTACGGGAAGTTCATTTCGCCCTCGATTACGTTTCCCGACCTCGAGATTGAATATTCGGATCGAAGCGAAGCGGCCGGCCCCATCCCCCTTCGGTGGCCTGACCGTGAACCTCCAAACGTCGCTACGCGTCGCGGAATTAGTACACACGTACAGCTGCCGGCTTGAACGAACAATGCAATTAGACGGTGATTCGCCGGGGACCGATTGAATTTTGTTGAAACTCTTTCCAAGTAAAAGCACAATTCCTCGAGTCATTCAGAAGTTCAGAAAAATCTATAAGTGCTAAGTGGAATCGATTGCTGCTATATTTAGAAAAAAAAGTTCAACGCGATTCTAGGATGATTTTCCGATTTTCCGAACTTTTTTTTTAATCTGAAGATGAACTGTAAATGTTTGGAGCAGTGATTTCGTAAGTTAAATAGCTTACTCGTTTGATTACAACTGTCTGATGTTGTTTGCCCCATCCGGTGACATATATAGCTTCGCTGACATTTGATGCTTGCGGTTTGCACGTGAACACAGTCGCTCATACATTTGTGGGATACTCCATTGAAAGTAAATCAAAATAAAGTAAATTCAAAAAGTATTCAATTGTATTTTAATTTTATAATTTCAACAGCACATTATTCTTATTGAGAATAATGGAATTATTTAATAAATGTTGTCTAACCCTTTTTCTGAAATTTTTTATTATTTTTACTTTTAATTCGAATGCTTTGGACTCATTTGTAGCCTTTGTACAAATTTATTCGTAAGAAGAAAAAATTTTCGATAAAATTTGTTCAAATGGGTTCGATTGACTACAAGCTTCACGTTGACTAACTTATTTTCAGTTTGTTCATTATTTTACCTGCGCTCGCGAGCATGTGTACATTTATCGATGTGCCTGAGAGGACCGCGAATTTAATCCCACCTTTTCTGCTCTATTTGAATATTGAACGGCGGTCATCGAGATATACGCGACCCCGTAAATTCTTTTCTCCGACGCTTTTATGCCCAATGCAATCGGTTTAATAGGTGGCTGAGCGGCGCCTCTTTCATCTTCTCCGAACTTCGTCGATGGCCCGTGTGAATTTTATATTTTTTTTCCCGCTAAAATAGTGAATATTTCAAGCTCGCGGCTCACGAACGCAATTCTAGCAAATCCGCACGCACTGCAGCATGCGGGCGATTGCGAGGAGTTACGTTCAATTTTAATATTTCAAGCGGGTGTTCATTAACGGCGTTTCCCAGAAAAGCGCCTTTTGTGATTGGGCCACTGTGTAAACAACATTTACAATTAGAGAAGCAAACATGAAATCCGATTTAATTAACAAAGTTCAACGTAGCACCGATCGCTGCACCTCCACGAGCTACTGCAGCTACGATATTTCCCTTTTCGACAAATTAATTTAAAAATGTTGCCACTGCACGTCCGGGGGAAAAAATTGTTAGCTCTCGCGCGGGTAAGAGAAAACATCGTTTGCGCGCCGGTATTAACTTTTCGCGATAGCACCGGAAGCCCAAATAAAAAGCGGAAACACAACTGACAATCCCTCCGCCCTTAAGTAGAAAACTACCGGGTACAGTCAGCCGATACCGATCCCCCCCAATTAAAATCCCCGGAGGGCGCGACGCGGCTCTAGATTGAAAAGGAAAATGTCCCGTTATAATCCGTCGGAATCGCCCCGACGAGTCGTCGAAAACAGGCGGTCGTTCGATCGAGCCGTCGTAAAGCCGGTGGTGTGCGCCCGGCCGCGAACTAGCAAATGGAAAGGGATAAAGTCGGGTAAACTGCGCGCATTTCACGCTTTACGCGCGTAATTTTAACTATCCGTATGCACGGGAACGGCTCGGATGGAGTGCGATGGTGCGGCTACGAAACAAAGAGGGACGCGTTTTTACAATCGCGGGAGAGAAAGCGTACGCCTGGTTTACGGCGATCGTAAAGATCGGAGAGGGGGGAGGGGCGGGGGGTATATTCTCGGATCCTCAGGACTGATGAGTGCGCGGATCGTCGGTACACATGTAAACTGGGATGTTTTCTAGAATACGACTTGGACGGGACTGCGCGTTGTTTCTTGCAATGACGAATAGACGGGGCTTATGGGGGAACACACGAGCCTGAGTACCAGCCTTACTTTATGACTTTTATTCGTAAGTTAGATAATGCACAAGCATTCTTTCTTTTTTAGAAAATACATCAGATTTTTAAAAGAAAGCAAAATTATTTTATTTTCTTAATTCATTGGGAATTAATCCCCGGTTTACAAATGCAATAATAATAAAGTGGAACATAAAAGTACATATTCATGTCGCAATAAATTGATCAGAATCATCTTGTAACTAAACTAACGTTATTTTTGCAGGATAACACAGAATTACATTAAGAAATATTGCACGCATGTTTATTCCTGCTTGGCCCAAATATAGGGGAATGATGATTTACAGACAAACAGTAAATCGCATGTTATGAAGAGATTTAATAATATATTGTAAGTCAAAATGATTTATTAGAAACTGTTAAATTTATACAGTTCAATAAAATTAAACGCTAAAAGCCTCGGTTAACGCTAAATGCCTTCGATATAACTCACTAAATAATTAATGTACTCTCTAAAATCCAATCAGTGAAAATCCACTGAAAATTAGTGCATATGCACTATTTCGAGTAGTTCAGATC